>RJWH01004277.1:0-113758 GCA_004363575.1 Solenodon paradoxus | reverse complement strand
AGCTAGGACGAAAGGACGTCCCTGGTCCTAGAACACTGCCCCCTTGTCTGGAAGTCCGCTGACGTCAGAGACCCCAACACCGCCTCTTCCCTTCTCTGTAAAAGCATCCAGGTGAATGGTTCTGCCCAGGTGTCCGGGTCGGGGGCCTCTGGAGCATGAGCTCCCTTTCCCCTCTTTGAGCAAAGAATACATGTCTTTTTGTCGCTTCCCACTAGTGGCCCTTGATCTTCACTGCCCGTGGGAGAAGGAACTTACAAGAGGACAGTGGGAATAAAAACCAAGAGAAGTTATAACAAGAGAAACCCCAATGGAAACCGTGACCGCAGCCGATAATGGTCAGAGACAGACTACGTGTGTGAGGGCAGAGCTGACAATGGAACTCACTGCATTTTCCGTCCAATTTTGCTATGACCCTAAAATTATTCCCCCAAATAAGGCCTATTTAAAAAATTCTCTTACAGGGGAAAATACCTTATCTTCCCTTAAAATGAAGTTGCAGAGGTTACATCCAAAACAATTCCAAGTCCTAAGCAACCAAGTTAATTTTGTTCCAGATGAGTCCGACCCTTCCACTCACATTAAAATTCCACATCTGATTTCTAGAAAACAGCAGCTCAGCGTGACTGTGTCTGGTGCTAAGGGCCCAGGTAGGTCTCTGAGTAGCTAAGCTAACCCTGAACCCCAAAAGCAGTGACATCTGTTGACCTCCAAGATCGATGCACACGGTGTTGTCTTTGTAACAAATGTGCAGTGAAAAATACTTTGCAGAGGAGGAAACTAGAGTCCCAAAGAGAAGGGACTTTCCTGAGTCCCAGAAAAAGCACACTGTGAAGAAACGCAAACTGCAACTCAGTGCAAACCCGAGGGCTCCACAAGACCCCACCCAGACGAGCTGCGTGCGGCACCAGGGACAGCGGCCTGCGACCCGTGGGCGGGACAGCGCTGACCCCACCCGGGCGTGGATGCGGCCACAGGCCCGAGCGGGAAGCGGGGCACACGCCGGCCCGCGCTGGTCCCTCACACGCCGTTTCCTGCACTCACTGAGCGTCGCCAATCTGCGTCCCCAGAGCACGTGTCCCGTCATGTCTGGGGGCTTCTGGACTCCATCCGTTCTATCCTGGGAGACACGGCGTCCTTGAGCAGGCCTGGCTGTGCCCCCCAGGTCTGCTGAGAGGGTCCCGGACAGCGACCCTGAGCGGAGCCGGATGCAGAAGAGGACGGCTGTGCAACTGCTTCATCTCACGCAATGTTCCCTTGAACACTCAGGAGAAAGCGATGTTTAGGAAAACATACATCTGAAAATAAGCAAGACTGGTGCGCCCTGGGGCCTTAATGGTTAAGTTCGCCGGACGCAGTCCACGTACATCCCAGGACCCAGGTTCCCCACCCAAGGCAGGTGAACCAGGATGAACGACTAAACGAAATGAATGAAACGCTTCCTCCCCTCTCTGCCTGCCTGCTGGCCTTCATTCCTACCTGCACCTTCCTTTAAAACACAAAACACCAAAGCACAGCGGCGGCGTGACTCACGGACGATTCGCAGAGCGCTGGAGAGGGGCTCACTCGCCTGCGGGTGGGCGGGAGCTCACGCGCCCGGAGGAGACGATGCAGCGCCCAGGCGTGTCCACAGAACCACGGTGGGGGCCCTCTTTTCTGTGGGTACAAGACCCAGTCCGGACCTATGGCCCTGGGACCTGGCGGCCTTGGATAACATCTCCCCACTTCTGTTTTCTTCATTCTAGATGGGCCTTCCGGTGCCCCAGGAAGGTTACAAAAAGCAACGGATGAAAGTGTGCTTCCCACCACTCATGGTACAGAGTGTTCAACAGATGAGAGCCTGGGCGCGCCCTGGTGGGGCAGCGCTTAGGACAATCACCTCCGAAGGACGCAGGCCACGTGCCCCTGGGTTCGAGTCCTATGTCCGGGGAAAAGCAGCCAGTGTGAACCTACTTCTAAACGTCATTAAATTTCTTTTTACAAAAAAAGAAAACAGTTAGGTTGGTGTCAGTAGAAATGATTCAGAGGGAATGGTTCTAAGGTGCTGTAGGCTGAGCCAACAAGATCCAGCCAAGAACTGAGAATAAAGGCCTGCCCTGGTGGAGCAGTGGTTAGGTCAGCTGCCTCCAACCAAAGCACAGTCCACATACATCCCAAGGACCTGGGTTCGCATCCCAAGACTAGAGGAAACAACAAAGGCGAACAACAAAATAAAAACACATCAGATGCCTCTTCCTCCTCTCTTCCAGCCCGCCTGTCTACTCACCCCCATTCCTACCTGTACTTTTCTTTGAAAGAAGTGAGAGGAAAAACAAAATGCACACAAATTCCAAATTCCTCCACAAAGAAAACACTGCTGCTTTCACTAGAAAAAGGTAAAACAAGAGAAACAAAGGGTTGGGAGGATGACGAGGAGACACTGAGATATTCTGCCTTTCATCAGCCATGAAGACATTGGGGAAGACAGGACGCAACTCTCCCCGGGACCACTCAGGCAGGTCCTCAGACGCCAGCGCCAAGGGGATGCTTAAGCCCAGGTGAGCAGACAGAGGTCAGCCCAGGAACCGTTTCTCCAGAGCTTCGAGCCAGTGGGAGTTTCTGTGCGGTGTATTGAACCACTCGGCAGTGTTTTCTCTGGACAGCTTTAAGCTGCGATAATGGCCCCCTTGCCCATGCGTGGTGTCGGCTGATGAGAAAAATCCTGGCAGCATCTTGCACCTTAGCTCTGAGCCTCCAGCAGTGTGAATGTTTATCCCTTCCCCACAGGGTCTGGTGGGAATTACAGGAGCAAATGCACCCAAAAGTACATGAGGACCCCAAGGAGACATCCCACCAGGGGATTTCATAGCCTAGTCCGCCTGCACGCTCAGAGTCCCCGGCGGCTGGACAGGGAAGGACGTCCAGACGGGTTGCAAACCCAGTCACCCCGTGTGGTGACAAAGGGGAAGCATGTGTCCAGACTCAAGATTTAACTGGATTTTTAACAGCTTTGTTAGTTCTTTGTTGACGTAGCTATATGCATTTCAGGCATTAACATGTCAGTAGTGGTTTGGTCAACTGCCTCTGGCCAAAGCTCAGGCCACACACATCCCAAGGACCCAGGTTCATCTCCAAGGGCTGAAGACAACCACCAAGATATATAATGAAATAAAAATGAACAAAATGGTCCTTCCTCCTCTCTCTTCGAGCCCCTCCCTTCATTCCTGCCACCGCCAGGGTTCTAGCTTCCTTCGCCACCTTGGCCCCCCCTTCCCGCCCTTCCCTGGTAACCAGTCTTGCTTTGCATCCTGTGACTTTTGTTGAGATTTGTCCGTCTTTTGTTTCTTTACATTCCACATAGGAACGCGACCATCCTGCATGTCTCTTTTTCTTTCTGACTGATTTCAGTTAGCACGATTCCCTCCAGTTCCAGTCAGACTGCTGCAAAGGACACAATGTCATGTTTTTTAACAGCTGCAAAGAATTCCACTGCGTATGGTGAGGCAGCTTCTTTGTCCAATCACCTGTCCATGGGCACTGAGCTTGTTTCCAGGTCTTTATTGACAACTGTGCTGCTATGAACATGGGGCTGCAGATATTTTTCCTAATTAGTGTTTTTTTCTAAGACTCAGATTTTCTAAGATTTTTTTTTTTTAAGAAACAAAGGCTTAGAAACTTCATAGCTCTCTTCCCCAAAATGAGGTGACATTGATGACTGTTCAAATTTCAGTTTCAAATGCAGTCACTAGCTAACTTACGCTCTCGGCTCACGTTTGCTCTAAACGAATGTTCAGAAGGAGCCACACAGATCTTTAATGGATCCTTATCTCAAAGCTTTTCGAGATAATTTCACATCATAACATGTGACAAAGCCAAACATTACACTATTAAATCATCTGCAAAAGGTTAATACAGAAATCAGAAATAGACCTTCTATTTTCAGAATAAATTTATTTATAAAAAAGAAACCTGGCACACTCGGAGGCTCAGGTGTTAAGTCAGTGGCTCCAACAGAGTCCACCAGAGTTCAAGGACCCGGATGTGTGACCCAAGGCAGGGGACAACCAACAAGAACTAACCAAATAAAAACGCTTCTTCCTCCTCTCTTCCTTCCTGCTTGCCTACTTGCCTTCATTCCTGCTTTATCTTCCTCTTAAAAACAAAGAAAGAAATTTATTTAATCCTTTTGGATCATAACCATGGGCCCTCCTTCTCTGGTACACAGCAAAAATATTCCTTTATCCAAAAGTCTGGAAACAACAAATGCTGGCAAGGATATGGAGAAAAGGGAACACTTTTGCACTACTGGTGGGAGTGCACACTGGTACACGTCCTATGGAAAACAGTGTGGAGAGTCCTCAAAACACTGAAGATGGAAATCCCATATGATCCCATCATTCCACTTCTGGGCATCTGCCCAGAAGACACGTAAGCCCCCCTCCACAGAGATGTCCGCACCCCCATGTTTACTGCGGCCCTATTCACAATAGCTAAGAACTGGAAACTACCTGAGTGCCCAACATCAGATGATGGATCAAGAAGATGTGGTCCATCTACACAATGGACACTGCACAGCCCTCAGAAGAGATGAAACTGTCATGTGAATCAACATGGGTGGAGCTAGAGGGGATGATGCTAAGTGAAACAAGTCAAAAGAGGAAAGATAGAGACCAGGTGACCTCACTCACAGGTGGAAAGTGAACAGACAAAACAAAGGAACAGATGAAACACAACCAACCCTGAAAATTGGCAACAGAACTGAGGTGACCAGTAGGGACTGGGGCTGGCGGGGCACATGGTGGTGGAGCCCAGTGGACAAGGGGGACGAACACTTGGTGATGGGGTGGAGGGCAGGGTGTGCTGACATGTATCTAAGAAATGGGGAACCTATACATAGGAAATTATTTTAATGTGAAGAATAATTACAATAAAAAACAGATTTAATAAAACAAGAATGAAAACAATATTCCTACTGGAGCGTGATGGAGCAGCAGTTAAGACCAGCAGACAATCCGTATACATCCCAAGGACCCAGGTTCAAGACCTGCAACCAGGGAATAAACCAAGATAAGCAACTAAAAATAAATGTTTCTTCCTCCTTTCTCTGCCTGCCTGCACCTTTCCTTTAAAAACAAAATACCATGGACGATGTACCCTGGTGGAGTAGTGGTTAGGTCTGCTGCCTCCAGCCAAATGCAGTCCACAACATTCCAAGGATCCGGGTTTGCCTCTGGGACAGGGAGAACAACCAAGATGTACAACTAAGAAAAAAGCAAAGAAAATTCCTCTTCCTCCTCTCTTCCTGCCTGTCTACTCACCTGCATTCCTGCCTGCACCTTTAAAAAAAAAAAAATTTCTGCCATGCCCTGGTGGAGTAGTGGTTTGGTCAACTGCCTCTGGCCAAAGCGCAGGCCACATCCATCCCAAGGACCCAGGTTCACCTCCCAGGGGTACAGAGAACAATCAAGATGTAGAACTAAATTAAATAAATAAAATGCCTCTTCTTCCTCTTCCTGCCTGCCTGCCTACTCCCCTTCGTTCTTGCCTGTACCTTTCCTTTAAAACAAAATCCCTGTGGGTAATAACGGTATTATGATTAAAAATCCACATGGAAATGTCTGAGTGTGACCTGACACGATACAGAGCACTGCGTCACAACACGGAGTGGGAGAGAGACTGGGAAAAACACAAGTCCTTAGGGGAATCATGGCTTCTTGGACAGAATGAGTAACACCAACTACTATGATACAATCTTGGAGGATTTTTAAATAAATTTACATATTTAAAAATACTCTTCTCTGGCCATCTGTCCTAATTACATGTGATGAATATAAATTAGTAATCAAATTTAGAAAAATATACTAAGCATCTGGTGTCAATGGCTTTTTAGCGTAGGTTTATATATTTACATTTTCTTCTTTAAGTGAAGATTTTAATGCAGAACACATCTCTATAAAAGACTATACAGTTATTAAAAATATTCTGGGCACAACTGGTGGAGCAGTGGCTGAGCATAATCCACATGCGTCCCAAGGACCCAGGTCCAAGATCGAGGGCCAAGGGGCACAACCAACATGAACTACTAAATAAATAAAAATGCTTCTTCTTCCTCTCCCTGCCTGCCTGCCGCCTTTCCTTTAAAAAAAAAAAAAATAAGCAAGGAACTATAGAAATACTGAAAGAAGGAAATGCACGTAAACATGTATTTAACTGGGAAAGAGGGGAACTACTTTCTAAGCATAATATGAAAGACAGGAAGGAAAAAACACCTCAAAGGAAAAATCCTTACAAAAGTAAACTAATTTTTTTTTTTCTATTTTAATAAACATGGACACTAGTGAGCAGTTCAAGAACTGCCTGGAAGAATTATTCTCAGGGCTCCACACAAAGTAAGATAATTCACAGTTTAGCCACAAGGAGAGAGATGTCAGGACCCATGAGGAATGATCTATGACATAACATTTTGGAAGCAGAAATAGCATGTAGTCTAACGACTTTCAAACTCTTGTAGCTGATACACAGGCCTTCCAAAGAAATGCTTTCTAGGCATCTAGTTCAAGATGATGCACAGACCACACCAATCATTCTCATTTCTCTGCAATTATCTTAAAAAGCACAATAAAGGAATCAAAAAGGTCACACACAACCACCCCTATAAAAGTCTTGTCTTTACAATGAGAGTTAAACTAGATATTTGCTATTATCCTACTTTACTTTATTACTGAACCTTATTACTTTTCTATACATTAAATAATTTACATTCATATTGCTACAGAAAATAAGTGGGAATTATCTATCATTTGTGAGAGCCAAAAGCATGAGTGACAAAAGGGTGCATAAATATTATATCGAATCATCATATATGTGGCTATCCAATGGCCACAAAAAAACATAATATGAGTAAGCCTTCCACACATTTTAAAATAAATATGACTGCAATCAAATACTTAAAAATAAACAGAAAAATTTAAAGGCATTCACATTTACTTGCTGTTGAAAAGATCATTTCTAATTTTAAAACTACCCTTTAGCCATTAATTTGTTTATTACTCATTTGTCCAGCTGAAAAACACAGCTCACTGTTCACCGTGTAAGACACATCAATAGAGAGAGAGGTAGAATGAAGGGAAAGGAGACGAACAGACAGAGGGAGAGAGAAAAAAAAGACCAGACCTCTCTAAAATATATTTTAAAAGCTTGAACGAAAGACGTCTACACTATTTCATAATAGAGAGGGTGTCACCAACTAAAAATCCTAAATCATTCTGTGTAATTTTTCTCTTTTTAAAAAAAATTATTTTAAATGCTTTTACTTCAAAATGCTAAATCCATTTCAAGGGTAAACTGACTTACTTTTGTTTGTTTGTTTTCCAGATGAAACCCTGGCACCTAAAGGATTCCTGCTGATAAAAGGGTGGGAGTGTAAAACTGGTACATTAAAGAAGGGTAACTTAGAGAGAATAAGGAAAGTAAAATCACTTAGGAGACTAAAATCTGAATTTCTCTGAATCAACAATTCCACTTTTAATAATTTATCGAAAAAAATAAGGATGCATACTCACGGAAATTTAAAAGGATCTTCATCAAAGAACAGAAAAAATGGAATCAGATCATTCTCTCTCAATAAGAGGCTGATCATAAGCGATGGCAAATGCACACAATGGAATAAAAAGGAGCCATCAATGATGATTTGCAGAAAAATATTTATTGCGTGTAAAATGGTCACAAAAAATGTAGCATAAAAGTTAAACTGGACGCCCCCTGGTGGAGCAGCAGTTGGGTCAATTGCAGCCGGAAGGACAAGTCACGACAACCCTGGGCTGGAGTCGTGGGCCGGGGGAGAGTAACCAGCATGAACAATTAAAAATAAAATATAGAAGCTTCTTCCTCCTCTCCCCCTGCCTGCTAACTACCCGCCTTCCTTCCTGCCTGCACCTTTCATCAAAAAATAAAAAACTGCTTTCTTTAAATAGGACCCATAAATGTATATACATGGAAAATTTCTGAAAGCCGTCCATTTTTAAATGTTAAGAGCAGTTATCTCTAGAAGCCAGATTTCCTAGTTTCCTTATTGTTACCTGTTTTCGAAATCAGACACACTGAGGGTCTCCTGTAAGAAAAGCTTTCTAGAACTTACACCGGTGAGGGCGCTGAGGGAATTCCCGTCAGTCACCGGCAGCTGGCTGCTCTGCCCCCTGAAGCCTGACTCCTACCTTGGTACTGGGCACTGGGTTTCCTTCCTGGCCCCGGATGCTTGTTTAGTTTTGGGGTGCCAGGCCCCAAAGCTCCCTGAGATCCCAAGGTTTAAACTCTGCATAAAAAAACACAGTCACCTATGAGACCCCCGGCAACCCAGAGCCCCTTAGCCGGGCACAAGACAAACCCAGCGGGTCAGCGCTTCCAGTCCAGCCCCCTGATCCACACCAGAAATGGTCTCTGCCCCCAGGACGGCTGTGTCCCTCCCAGATCTCCAAACTGCCCTTCCCTGCAGGGAGTCTGCAGGCATTCTTCCAGAAAGATCTTCTTAATGGCATCTGAAGAGGCACTTCCAAGTTCAGCCACCCCAGGGTGCCTCAGGCCCATAGTGACCCCCAGACCCAGTCACCTGGCACAGTCTTGCTGGCCTGCTCACTCTTCCTGAACTTGTTTTTCTCTTTGAGGGGAACACAGTGTCTCCTTAAAACTGATCTTATCAAAAACATGTTTGCTTAAAGTGCAATTAAAATGCACCCTATCAAAATGCCTATCTTTAACCACTTTTTTTTTTTTTTTTTTAAATAACAAGCCTTCAGTTGGTTTAAAAGGGACACTAAGCATCCAATCAAAACACTTGCCCCACCCCAGGAGACACCTGTGTGGGGACCACACTGCCAGGCTCTGCAGAAACCTCACCTAGCTGCTCACAGTGGTCCGTTCACTCTTGGAACACGCCCGCCCTTACCCCATGTTTTAAACGGTGCACTGTCGTCAATAAATCTCACTTGTTTTTCTCACATATTTAGAAAGGTTTTCTAAGAATCTATGAAGAGATTAACAGATGCTATAAATTATTCTCGTGTGGAAGTTATTTCATTCTCTGAGCAACCTGTTATGTCTCCTGCAACTTGGAGGAGAGAGTCACTAACTCCTGGGCACCGGCCTCACTCTCTGTGAACGAGGCAAGGAGAGAGCTGGACAGTGAGCAGGGACACTGTTAAGGAGCGTCAGGGAGTCTGTGGTCCAAGGGCCGACGGTCTATGCCACAAATATTATGTTAAGTGAAAACAGGTAAGTATTTAAATTTGAGAATTATTTACTTAAACGACAAACTACACAGTGGTCAGGATCATTCACAGCATCCACTTCCTTTCTTAAAAAAAGTGCACCGGAGTGTCTGCCTAACTCTAACGGGCGTTCCTGTCTTAAATTCGCTTAAAACCTCGCCACAGTCCACCCCAGCACTTGAAAAGCGGTTTTCAAGCAGGGTAAGGGCAGCACAGAACAGCACCCAGGCGGTGGGGTTAGAATCCACGTCTGCCCCTCCACAACCACACAGTACTGTCAAAAGGAAGTAGGAGACCCGCCCTGCAGATTGTTGCAAGTATGGGGGCGGGGGCCACGCCCTGTGGCGCAGGCGGCTGAGACCCACACGCAGCTCAGTCCCAGGCCCAGGGTCCCAGGCTGGAAGCCGGGAGTCGGGGTGAATGACTCGAGGACGGACGGAGAGACAGAGCATGAGGGGCTCATCTTGTAAACCTGTGTGAAGAAACAGGCGTGTTCACTTAAAGACGCTCCTCTAAGTGTGCAGGCGACAGCTTGTCGGTGTTAACCAGATAAGGAAACGGAATAAAAGGCGACTTTTGCAAACACTATGCGGTTCCTGGAACGCAAGCCGCTGCTTCCCGCGCCGGTCCAGGGGCGCCTGCACTGCGGAGACGGAGCTCCAAACCGGCTTAAAAGCCGAGACGCCCCTTCCCGTCTCCCTCCCTCCCTCCCGGCGGCAAACGACTGCGCAGCGCAGCCCCGCGCTCGCCCCGCACGGCGGGGCCTGGAAGGACCACGAAAGGACGGGAAACGACGGCCTGTAGTAACGGGCAGCTCCCGAGGCCGAGACGCGCCTGCCCGCCGCCGGCCTCGACACCGCCGCGCTGGCCCCGCTCGCACCGGCGCCGACCGCCTCCCGGCACGAGCGCGCGGGCCGAAAGCGACGGCCCGCAGACGAGAGCTGGCCGCGCTCAGACGGGCCAGGCCCGCGGGACGGCGGCGACGCGGCCGCGCGCGCGGTACCTGCATGAGGCCCCGCTGCAGCAGGGCGCTGTGCACGCAGCCCGGCACCTGCCCGGGCAGCTCCAGCGAGCCGTTCGCGCTGCGGACGGTCCAGAGGCCCCGCAGGCTGTAGCTGGGCCCCGCCGCCGCCAGGCGCCCGCCGCACAGCGCGAGCAGCACCAGCAGGCGGAGGCTCATCGTTGCGGCGCGGCCGACGTGCAGCCGGGCCGGAGCAGCCCGGCCCAGCTCTTCGCTTCGCTTCGCTTCGCGCCCCGCCCCGCCCCTCCGGGTCACCGAGCACAAGGCCGGCGGCGCCTCGAGCTGCCGGGTAAGAAGCGCGGGGGGCGGGGCGCTGGGGCGCGTGGAGGGGCGGGCGGTGCCGGGCGGTGCGGGGCGCTGGGGCGCGCGGGGGGCGGGGCGAGAAGGGGCGGAGCGGAGCGCAGGTCGGTGGGCGGGGCGCGGAGGGGCGGGGCGGTGGGGAGCGCGGGGGGCGGGGCGGGGCGCTGGGCTGGGGGCCGCCTCCGGGGCCCGACGCCGCGTGCTGGGACTGGGTCTGGGACGCGTGGCCTCTGCGCCGCGGCGCCGTCGGGGCGTCTGTGTCGGGGGCGCTGCTGCGGGCCCCCCGGCGGGCTGCGAGCGAGAGCTGCGCGCCCCCCGCGCCCGCCGCCCCTGTGCTCGCGTCCGGACGGGCCACGAGCCGTGCTGGGTAGCGGGGGCGCACTGTCGCGCCGCCGAGCGCGCAACGCCTGGGGAAGCTCGGGGTCCCCGGGCGGCCTGCGGGCGCCGCTCCGAGGCTCCTCGCTGTCCCAGCGCAGAGCGCCCGGCGCCCCGCCCGCACGCTCCGCAGCCCTCGTGCGCCGCCTCTGCGGGACCCGGGGTGCGCCCGCCCCCGGCCTAACCAGGCGCCCCGAGTACCAGCCGGCCGCCAGGGCGCGGCAACGACAAGGCGAGAAAGCGCCGCGGTGTCGGTGTCGCTGGAGGGCCCGGGCCTCGGCGCGGGAGGGTCTCGCGCTGGAAGCGCAGGCGAGCTCCAAGCCCTCCTGCCCGCCGGCCCTGGGACTTGGGCACGTCCCGGACGTACGGAACCCTTCCCGGGCCGCGGCAGCGTGGACAGTCGGAGGCTCCGCTTCGGGTCGCGCTAAGCGAAATGAGGGGTCGGCGACCCGCCCCGCCGGTGCCCGGCTTTGCTGTCCGTGGTGGGACTGATGTGCAGGCCTGGAGGGAAGTTCACATTGTAAGACTGCCTGGCTCAGCGTGGATACTTTATTTCCATATTTAGGAGGAAATCTTTGGAGACAAGTCCCTCTCTCACGAACCTGAGCTTTGCTTTGTCCTAGAATGGCCCTGGAGTTGTCCGCGTCTGAGGCCACCGGCAATGTTTCGCTTTTAAAGTCAGTGCTTTCCACCAGCCTAGCATCGTGGCTTTAGGGACATTATGGATTATCTGGCCCAAGTCCTAAGAAGTCAGGGGCCTGCTTGTCATACCGTGAGGGACAGCAGCAAACCGGTCCCCTGGGGGCTCTCAATCTGTAGCTGAGCCCTTGGTTTTCAGGGAAAAGACGGGAGCTGCTTCAAAGCCTTCCTCACTCGAGACATTAGAGCTCTGGATTCAATGTGCCTTAATCCTTGGCCCCAGTGATAACAGTGATAACAAGACGCGGGTAGCAAGGGTGGAAAAAGAACTTTTCCCGCACATTCTGGAAATTCCATTAAACCAAGTCCAAAGAAAATATCTTAGACAATATGTTTGAATATATGGTTATTCTCTGAAATACTTGGAAAGATCTATTTTTAAAAACAACCGTGAACAGATTTTGTATTCCTCCTTTTGTTCCGGGATTCAGGCATGCTATCCTTTGGGTTACTTTGAGAGCAGGAAGCTTCAAGAAAAATGCAAAGCCGGAACAAGTGCTGTGTGTGAAGTTGAGACTGACACAGGCGACATGACGAAGTTGTCATACTGTTGAAGGATTATTTGTCCATGAATGCCAGAAAGAATGTCTTATTTTGAGTCAAAAAATTCTTAGTATATGTAATTGTAAGTCACACAAATCTGTAAACTTACACTGCATGAACATTCCATTTTGATCATCTCCTTGAATGCTTCCCAACATTATATCTTCTATCAAGAGACAGTCCTAGGGTTTGAAGAGCAGAGCCTACAGAGGGGGAATGGCGAGCGGGCTTGGTGCCTGCTGCGTGGACAGTGAGGGTTCAGGAGCCCTCACTGCATCTCTACATACACGAAGCCGTTCGCCTCTCAAGTGCCACGTACAGCTGACCCGAAGATACTCCCATCCCGTGCGATCAGTACATAATTGGCAATAAGGGGAAGAAAAGTGACTCAACAGACCTGGTTCAGACATGGAGGAGGAGCGGCCCCTCCACCTGACTGGAAGTCGTGACTAATACTTCGGAGCCGCCCTGGGTTCCTCATTCTAGCGACAGACGAGCAGGTAAAACATGGAGTCGCTGTGCTGGCTGGGGCAGTGAACACTGATGACCAAGGGGAGTGACAGCCTCCGCACGCTACTACGAGGGAGGGGCGCTTGAGCCTCTGCCGCTTCCCTGTCCCTGTTCACTGTCAGCGGGAAAGTGCAGTTACCGAGACCAACAGACGAGAACCGCCCGGTGCAAGAAGCCAGCACCCAGGCCTGACCCCGCCAGCCCCCAGGTGATTCGGCCTGTGCCACACAGGTGGGCGCCTTGCCTGGATCCGGCTTTCCCAGCAACTCCCCAGAGGCATTTTCCTACTTTCCCCGCTTCACTCCTTTTCCTAGACTGACTCTTCTGGGAAACGCCTCAAACCAGTGACAAGCTCCGCCTCAGTCTCTGCTGGGTACCTCAGGCCAAGACCATCTTCTCTCCCAACTGCTATTCATTCATGGGTTACTCAGTCTCTCCGATGGAAATGTCACGGAAGACGCGCACATTTAAAAAAACAGGTGACATTAATTTTCATAATGGCTTACTTAAACCAGTGTATTCAGAATACCATCATTTCAACATGCACTCAGTGTAATTCTTAATAATGTGTTTTCCTTTTTTCATGCTAAGGTGTCAACATTTACTGTGAATTTTATTTTTAGAACATCTTTCAATTTAAATGCCAACTTTTTTGAGTTGTGTTCAATTCCATAAATTTTACTCTGAAAAAGATTCACAGGCTCTATTTGTAAAATTTTGGAGACCATGTTCCACAGGTATCTTATATTTCTGGACAATTTGTTCCAGGCTATCATGGAACAGCCTTGGAGAAGGAAGGCCTGTGACCTAGCTCAGCAGTCAGGCAAGAGAGAACTGTCCCTTCCTCCATTTATTTATTGGTTCTCTCTGGACCCGCAGTGGATTGCATCTGGGGGGACGATCTCATTTACTCAATAGACTGATTCAAGTGCTGATTAATCTCTTCTGGAAACACCCTCACAGACTTAATGCCAGAAATAATGTGTCAGCAGGTATCTGGGTATTTGGAAGCCCCAGTCAAATGGACACATAAAATTAACAGTCAGACTATACTGTTCAGTGCATTGGGTAAATGTGTATATTTTGTAGTCATCATTCCCATTAAGATACAGAACATTTCTGCCTAGGAAGTTCTCTTATGCTTCCTTTTAATCAAATTACTCCCCATCCCGGGTAACCTCAGTCTGATTTATCACCGTAGTTTAATCTTTCCTCTTCTGGAATGTCCTACAAATGAAAGCACACTGCTTTTTTTACTTTTGTTCAACAGAATGTTCTACCTTTTTATCCATATCATCCATCCTTATTCTTGAAAGATATTTTCCTTGGTACAGTATTCTAGGGTGATAGTTATTTTCTCTCAGTGCATTGAAGACAGTATTCCTCTATCTTCTGTTTGCATTGCTGCCATGGAGACGTTTTTCCTCGAGTCCATCAGATTTACTTCACTTGCAGAGGGGGTGCAGGGGTGGGCCATGGCAGGGCTCACACGGGCTGTGCAGAGGCTTCGAGACCAGTGAGTTGAGGTGTGTGACCCTCTAGGCTGCAGGAAGCTGTGCGCAGATCTTGCAGGAACGTTGGTTTCCCTGTCGAAGAGGCTACAGGAAAAAAGGATCACCTTGGCCAAGGCTGCAAGGTCACAGACGCTTTGTGTTCTGGGCCTGTTGGCTGGCTGTCCTCAGACCCCCAGTCAGCCCCCAGCAACTTTCTTCCTACAATATCTCTTTGAAACCTGATACTGAGAAAGCTTAACATCATGTTTGTTTTAAAGGAGAGATGCTTGACAAAGGAACTCAATGAGGACAGACAGCTATGGAAGGCACCTTTGGAGCCTAGAGGCAATTAGTCTCCAGTTAGGCTGGTGTAAGCTTGTTTTCCCATGTTTCTCAAACGCTTTCCTAGTTTACATCAATTTGTGCTATAATCATAATTTCTTGATCAGTTCCACTGCTCTAATTCTTTATTTAGCTGTGTCAACTAGGTAATTATGTCTATTCTCACAGTTCACACTTCAACTGTATTTCTTTTAAGTACTGCTTTTGGTTAGTTTTCAAGTCTCTTGCTCTTTATTCATATTTAAAACTTCTTGTATAATGGTTAAGAGGTCTGACCCTGCAATTTAATTACCTGGTTCTAAATCCCAACCTGTCATTAGTTGAATAACTTTGGGCAAGTCATTTAGCCTTTGTTCTGGTGTCCTCACCTGCAGAGGTATCAGCATGTATTGTTAGTATGTTTGTTGATAATAATGTAAGCATTAAAGTAATCATGTTTGTTATGAGAATTTAGTTAATACATGTAAAAATGCAGAACACTGACACCTAAAACATTTAATATACATCTTGGCTACTGTCTTTTGTGGCCTTTTTTTTTTTTTTTTTTTTTTTTTTTTTTTTTTTTTTTTTTTTTTTTTTTTTTTGAGTTGACACTCAGAAAATGAACCATTTAAAAATGTACAATTTTGTGGTGTATAGCATGTTGACAATGCTGCGCGACCATCCCCTCTGGCTCAAGGTATCTGAATCACAAGGGTGACTCCCTCTCCATTTGGCAGTCAGACGCCATCTTCTCACCCCCAAGCCCATGGGCGCACATCAGATTTTGTCTCTGCAGATATAAGTGAGCAAATGGAATCAGAGAACGTGGCCAGATTTCCCATCTGGCTTCTCAGCTAACGTGTGCTTGTATTACAGCAAGTATAGTACTGTTTTCCTTTCTATGGCTGAATAATATGCCATAACACTCACTGGTAACTTGAAAGATAAGGAATACTTTTGACAAAGTCGTCCATTAAACTCAGTCCTTAAATAAGGGACCACCTAGTACATGGTGATTTTGATTTGCATTTTGATTCCTCCATTTTGAGAAATGTCTGTTCAAACCCAAATGCTTTGATTTTTAAATTGAGTTACTTTCTTAAGTATTCTTTGTATATTTTGATACTAGAACCCTGATATGCAAATATTTCTTCCCCCACTGTAGGTTGTCTTTTCACTTTGAAAATATACTTGACAGAGTTGTAATTTTGATGAAGCTCAAATGTAGCTACTTTTCCTTTGATTGCCTGTGCTTTTGGCATCCCATTCTAAGAATTTATTGTCAAATCCAAAGTTATGAGAATTTGTTTCCTTCTAAGTTTTAGATCTTAAGAACTTTGATGCAGTGAGTGAATTTACCTGACGAGCTATGATTCAAATTCCTTCTTTTGCATGTAGACATCAAGTGTGAGTCTAAGCACCATATTTTGAGAACACTATTCTTTCCCTGTTGGTTAAGTTTTGGTGATCTGGGTGAAGACTGACCCAGATTAGTGTAATGCCTGGTTTCTCAGCTCTATTCCACTGGTGTGTGTTCCTTTGTGTACCATTTTGACTACTGCAGCTTCACTAATACAATCTGAAATCACGAAGTCTGAATTTTCTTTTTTCAAGAAACTGCACTCCTTTGCAATCTCACATGAATGTACCTTCCATTTCTGGGAGAAGAAAAAAAGTCATTCAAATTTTGATAGGATTGAATCCATAGATTGCTTTGAGGGTCACTGCCTTCTTAACAAGTCTTCTGATCCAAGGAACAGGATACCTTTACACTTACTTGGGATTTTTCAGGGGAAAAAAAATTTTTTTTTTTTTTACAAGTTTCACACTTCCTTGATTAAACTTACTTGTATTTTTTGATGTTATTGTAATTATTTTCTAAATTCCATTTTTGGATTGTTCATTTCTTGTTAAGGGAATACAACTGACTTTTAAACTTGTTTTCTGGAACTGCTGAATTCAATTATTAGCATTAATAATTGGATTTTCTATGAGTGTTACCTCTTCCTTTTCAATTTGGATGATCTGATATTTTAATGTCTAAATTTTGCAAGTCACATAGCTCCACCAACGGAGCTGTTCCCTTGTACTTTATTTCACCTTAATTTTCAAACTGTTACTGAGTCCCTAAAGAGCACTTGCTGCAGAGCCTGCACCTGCTTGTTAATACTTCAAAAATCAAATCCTTTGCTTGAGCTTTCTGGGGAACGAACACCTGTGCAGCGTTGAGGCGCAAATATTCACAAAGGCCAAACTAGTGCAAATTCCACTATTCTCCTTGCAGAGCTCTAATGTTCACCGTGCACTCCTGCCATATTAGGTGTGACATCCAATGTCCTGTGTGACACCTGTGTGACACCACTTCCTAATGCCTCCTGGACTTTGTCAAGGTCAAGAAAAAAAGTCTACTTGGTTCTTCAAGTGTTTTCAAGATAAAAGATGGCTCTGGTTTTATTCAGCTTCCTCTCTGGGTTTCTGGCTCGTTTTTGAGTGTATTCTTCTTGACAGAAGGACACACTGGGAGCTGGTCAGGGGCATCACCCACTGAGCAGACTGGGAAGGTCCATCTGCTGTGGTGGCATTTCATGTCGAGAGCAAAGCAGTTTCTATTATTTTTTTCCCTAGCATATTAGTTTTTGCTTTTTTATACTTCTGAACTTGAACGGTAAGAATTCTTTCGGCAAAGTCTACCACTAAACTCAGTCCTTAAGTACTGGACCACCTAAAAATGTGCAACTGAGCGAGCTCAACGGCCTGTAAACCGCTTTCTGTAGCCTGGCTGAGTGAGGTGGGAGACCTGCAGGCGTGCAAGGCCGTGGCGCTGGCGTGTGGGGCACAGGCTGCTGCAAAACAAAAGCAAGGAGACTGTGGAGGGTAATGTGTAATGCAAGAAATGTGGCTTTAGACCGCGGTGGCAGCAGTGACGTGCTTAAGTAGGTTCCAGGAAAAAACAATTTTCTACAACATAGGAAAAATTAAGAGGGCTCTTAAAATCCCACATAAAGGAGCAGTGATCAGAAGAGATAGTTTTGAGTTAATCATTAAAAAAAAGTCAAAATTAGGTAGCAGTGCTAATATTGGGGACCTAAGAAATTCAGGTAGCGTCAGTCTTCCCAGTCATTCTATAACTTTTCTCTGTTAACAGGTTTTTGGGTGGGTGGGTCTGTTCTAATTACCTTTACCATTCGACTTTTACCAGTTTCAATGGCTATGCCTTAAAAGTATGTCTAATGTTAAACTCCGTGGACAGTGCAATGATCCTTATCATTTCACACACACACACACACACACACACACACACACACACGCACGCACGCACGCGGTTGCTTAGTCTAAGGCTACAGAACGGGAGCAGCTTCAGTTACTTGTTCAACTGCCTAGTCAGCACCTTTCATCTTGTCATTCGAGTTATACACGCGCCAGTTAGAGCCCCGTCACCTTAGACAGCCTGCTACTCAAATTAATCAACTAGGATATTAAGCCCCCTTAAGCAAATACGGGAACCCACCTATTTATAATTCAAAGCATTACACACTTGTCAGCTATTAGAAATCTAATACTCAAGCATTTGTAACAGATCCTTCATGACAAAACAGCAAGATCTGTAAAATAACTACAGGGCCCAAGGGTTGGTTCTCAATCACCCGAGCGCTGCGAATACCTCACAAGCAGCTGCATCTTTGTTTCAACAGGCTCCTGGGTGTTCGCCACATCGAGTCAGTAAGCCTGGAGCAGGGTCCGATTTCCATTCGGAAGAACACACCAAATGACAGTGATGCTGACAATTGTCCTAAATTCTTTACAAGTTTGTTCTAAGAAGTTCAAAACATATTAGCTGAATTACTGAGTAAGACAAAAGTGTCTTTAAACACAGACTTTTAATGTACAATTCCTTTATGCTCAATTAACCTTAGCTATTACAAGTCTTAGGCAGATGTCACTATTCGACAATATTTAGTGACTTGCACTGGTTTTCTCATAAAATAGAAGACAAATTCACTTTAAAAGTGTAATCAACGATCATTTAACAGTTTGTTAGGCCAACACAAAACACTAATTTGAGCCACTCCCCAAGTCACTAACAGCATAATCAGTATCTGAAGCATACTTTAACTAAGCTATTAAAAAAAAAAGTGAGTATCTCACTATCCCCTGAGACCACTAGTTAACTGTGGTTCGTACTTTTAAAAACTGTGTACACCCACACAAAAAGGCAAACTAAAAAGAAATCTGACCATCACATTGCAAACTTACCCAGAAATGAAAGATATGAGTCACTTGAAAACATTTAATAAGATTTATATTAACAGGTTAACTGGGCTGAAATTGTCAGGTTGAGAGAAACTGAGATCTTGAATCTATGCAGACACATACAGGAAGAGGCAAAATTCTGACTTTGCTAATACTCACTTCAGTCCTACACATTGGCACTAGTAATGCCAAATGGGGGGAAAGGGGCGAAATTCTTGTTTCTTTTGAAGATTTCATTGGAGATGATCTCAAATCCAGTGTCCATACATTCAAAAATGTTGGTTTTCCAGGTACTTCACTATTCTCTTAAACCTGGAGAAGCCTTTATGGCTTATTCCTTTGTAAGTGACGTAAGAAATGTTGTAGAAAGCATCAAGTCGAAGATCTAGAGAACGGGACATACCTAATCATGACGCTTTCAGGAAGTCATATGCATACCTAAGGGTTGTCTATGGCTAAAAAGGACAAACTGAAAGCCAATTTGAGAGATCTACAAGCTCTGACAAGCTAGTGTTCTAATTCATGGCTGGCTTTTCAATGAAATGCCTATCGAAGCTGGTATTTTTGAAAAACGACTGCGTAGGAGCCTCAGAAGTAATTATAGTGAAAACCAAGCCAAAGAGCAGCATTTCTTTTTATCTTGTGGAGTGGTTATGTTGCTCGCATGTCCTTTGTAACTTAAATCCAAACAGTTTTAACAGTTATGACCTCTACACTTAAGGAGTCTTTTTTTTAAAGCAAGAGATAAAATGAAAAAATGCACTCACTGGAAAACTGTATAGCTGGATTCATATTTCTCAATGAAATGCTTCTATTACACAATTAACAAAGCCAGAACATCTTTGAAAGGCATGCAGTTCACTTCCAATTTAGAGAACCTTAAGTCAATAAACCATGTCCAAACTACATATTAAAATGTTTATAAAATCAAGCTTTAACATTTATTTTATATCTAGCTTTCCACATCTGTGTGCAGACAAGGAATAGGATTGCATGTAAGTGTAAGCAGAGTGCAAAAGTGTGGAAGTCGCAGATGTGCTAAAAGTCAAACACAGGATTCTAAGAAAGCAAACCAAAGATGGACAAACCAAAACAACTGAAGAAGTAAAATTATAAGGTAAGAATTAGGACGAGTGAAGAATGATAATGCCCTTGTTTCTACAGAAGTCAAATTAGTGGCACAGACAGCACTGAGCAAACAAAAAATAATCCAATAGCATTGACTTTTATTCATTCATGTTAAGTCACCTGAAATGGTATCTGTTGCATTTAAATGCTCATTAATGTAAATGGCTGAACAAATCCGCTTCAATGGACAGCCAATCTCACATAGTTAGTCACTTCAACACAGCCTCATGACAACTCCCACACCAAACAGTACTTTATTTTGTAAATTTTGACCCATTATTATTCCCATGTTATGGTTTTCTCAGCTGTCAAGTGTACAAGTGAAGAAAAAAATTTAGTTACGTGGGGGTTGCACCTGGAAAATAAACTTCTGAAACTCCATATACACATTTCCAAACTGCTGGGTCCCAAGCCCATCTGCAAACTCCAGGGCTGCCAGTTCTCATGTGCAGCATATTAAAGCTACACTGTCTGAACAGTGTATTAATTCTGCATAAGTCAGGTCAATCAATGTGTCAACCTGTAACAGACTGTGTACTTTTAAATGAACATGGCAAAATATTCACTCTTTGAACTTTACACGTCATCATTTGATGTCAAACAATGAAGCATATCCCAACAGTATATACAAAAAACAGCTTTGCATTTACAAAAGATTGTTTCCCATACTGATTAATCCAGGCAGCTAACTCATTGGTTTATGCAACTTTATTGAAGAAAAATAAATCGATTACTAGCAGAGCTATTAGTTGATCACTCATCCATTGACAACTTGCATCATTTATTCAGTGCTATATTAAACAGTGTATTGGAAGATAGATTAACTAATAGCTCCAAGCTTCCCAACAATTTAAATGAAAATTACAAAATGTTTGAGACCCTATTTTGGAATACAAAGGGTGTTTGACTTCCAATTTCCATTCTCTGTAGAACAAGAACAGGTCATTCCTTTATTGACATGCATAAAATACATCACATTTTCTGTTCTGCTGATGCTATAAATTCAATACCAATTCTCCAGCCACATCAGTTATGAGCATAAAGTATATCGTGTAACCTCAATTCTCTAACAGTGGAAGGCTTAAGCAAGAGTGGATGCTGACAGAATAATGCTGTTTTCTTTGATTGACAACTGAGCATCCATCTCCCTCCCCCTCAGATGACTTCTTTAGCATGTTAGAGCAGTGAGGAATGTTTAGTCTCATAACCAAGTTAGAGTGAAGACATTGGCCACATAATACACATGCTCCTTTTTTTTTAAAAAAAATTCTCAATCTTGGGCAACTGTTCTCTTGTAACTACTTTACAGTTTCTAAAAGCAGTTATTGTCCAAAGCTGGAAGAACTTAAGTCTTCTCAGATGAGCATGTGAATGAATGGAGGGAGGTAAACAAAAAATAAAATTAAAAAAGATGAGGTCTGATAGGGGAGCAGCCGGATAAGAAAATCAAAAAAGGAACAGTAATTTAAAGTTTATTCCAGCTATAATGCAGGTTATTCTGACTTTAAGGTAGCATCACATGGCATACTTCTGAGTCCATTCCCGAGATATTCTGTTATACCTGCAAATGAAGAGGAAGGTATTTGAAAGGTTAAAACCAAGAATTCTTAGCACTTAAAAGGTAAGATGTCCACTTTATCTCTACCACCCATGGAGTCATCACTAATGGCTATGATTAGAATAGAGCCAACAAGGGAGAAAGAGCATTGTACTCAAAGTAATGTAGGGAGGAGAACCTGGGGCTTCTGGAAACACTGAAAAAGAGGTACTGTCCTAATACGATAAAGCAGAACCAAGGTCAAGGAAGCAAAGATCAAAGACTTTTATTCACTCTCGCCTACCACTGAGCTAAGTTCTATCAGAAACGCCACTATACCACCACCATTCTGATAAATTTTAACACTAAACAATTTAAAAACATGTACCTTCGGTACACTATAAAAATTAAAATATATAAAAAATTAAAATAACCCAAACAAGCAATGTTATTTAAATCCCAGACTCAAAATGACCCTGGTTGGGCACAGGCAGAAGATGAGGACGCTGGGGAGTGATGAAGAGCAGTTTCAGAAGAGGAAGTTATGAGTGACATGTGGGAGCAGAACCATGTGTGTGCTGCTTTTCAACTTGTGGTGACCGGAGTCAACAAGCTCCGCTTAAGACCTGACAGATGCACAGGCTGGTGGCCAAGCAGGTCACAGTGGGCGGGCGTAGCCCACATACGACAAAGGCCCCACCCAGTTCAAGACCCAGAGGAGGGGAACCACCAAGATGAACATTTAAAAAAACAAAATAAAAAACAAACAAATGATAGATGGGAGTACAAGTGGGGGCCATCTTTCTTTAGAAAAGATCAATAGGTAATTCACAGCAGCAAGACTGTTTATTGCAGAGGAGGATCACTGATATTGACAAATGCTCCCCAGTTCTCCCTGTATTACACCCACCCACAGGCTACTCACCAACACAAAACAACAGGGAAAATAACCTTAAGAAATGATATATATCAAAGGGCACAGGAGAGCCTTTAGATTTATATTTAGGGTTTGAAGTTTGTAAATATTAACCAATTCATTTCAAACCAAACACTAGAAGTCTTTCAATCATTTTCCTAAATTTTAACATACATATTCTTTCTACCAATTCATGGTTATTTCATCTAAGAATAAATACCCTTGTGCAAAAAAATCAGCACTTCAACCTAAAGACTTCATTTAGCACACAGGGAGCCAAAAAAGTGTAGCTGATACTAATGCATGCTTGTCAGTAATGAACATTTACTTAGATGCCCAGGCTACAAAGTATTTTTTTCCTTACATCATTAACTCGATAAAATTTGTACTAAATCACCACATTCCAGATTGTAGTGGTACAAGGTTTAAAACATAACCAATTAAAAACAGAAAAGACTAAACATCATGGTATGCCGAAAAAGACACCGCTTCAGTTTCCACAATTCTCACTAATGCTGTTTAACAGCGCTGCCATGCAAAAATACTCTCAAGCAGTAGTAACTACTGGGGTACTTCCACACTACAGAGCTCAAGCAGTTAAATGTCCAGTTTCCAGAAAACTGCCACAGCTGACACCTGCGTTAGTACGTGCCTGACCGCATGCGGCGCTGAGTGCTGCCAGAGCCACGAACCGCGCCCCAGTGTGAGCTCTTACCCTACAACAGAGCGTATTTCTCTGTCCACTCTCTTGCTAACCTATTGTACCTGATTGAACAATACACTCAGCATTAATTATAACATGGAATTTCAATGGTGAAGTCGTACATAAAGATAATTCAAAATTACAGAAGTTTAAATTTTTACAACAGTAACAATATTTCCCCCCAAACATTAATTGGATTAAGAAAAATCTGTTTCCCACCCTCCCCTAAACTTAATAATTAAAATGACAAAGTATTAAACATCTTAGAAAAATAAATACATTTTAGAGGGGCTATTCACCATCATACTAAAACCTAGTACTTAAAAAAAAATCAATCACACAAGCTAGCTGTTACTAGCTTTCAGTGTATTTTACCCATCATCTTACCAGAAATAAGTATCACGTCTTCTTAGCATTGTTACAATTCACAGCAGAGGATACAACTTAAGAAAACAAGCACTGTGGATAAGTAATTCCTTAAGCTGCAGACTTACTTATCTCTGTCTGTCTTATAGATCCGCGCGATCTCTGGCACTAGGGGGTCATCTGGGTTCGGATCACATAGCAGTGAACAAATGGATAAAAGAACTGGAAGAAAACAAATCAGATTGTGTGTTACTTAGTATTGGAAAATCAAGTAAGTGTATTTAAAAACATATTATAAACCTTAATCCTCAAAGAGTTTTTCTATTAGTTTATTCTTTCATCTCAATGCAACCAAGCGTGGAGAGATTCTGTTTCACTGGAGACAAGGTTCCGGTAAACAGAGGAGGTCAAAAACAAGCTCTGTCGGCATTAAATTTAGTGCTGATCAGCTACTAAAATAATGTTCATTATTATTACCTCTTAAAAGTTAAGTGGCACAAGAACTTAAGTAAATGGAGTTCCTGGTATTGAAGGGGAAAATATCTTTTGGAGGAAACACTCCCTACTGTTCTGTTGCCTTAATGTTTTGTCTCTCTGAATTTACAAAGTACAGACCCGCCTCCTCCAAGAGTGCTGGTTAAATGAAAAATTGCCAACCTCTCTCTACTAATTTAACCTTTAATTCTCACTCTCACCTTGACCAGTTTTATCAACTTACAAGATGCTAAGCACTATGTAAACATCGATCTAATTTATTTTGAATGTCTGTTACATGGCAGACACTATGCAAGGTTATTGTGACATTTTAAGATAGGAAAGGTTGAAGTGTGGATGTTCTGGCAGAGCAGCAGCTCTCTGGTGCCTCTGGCCCAGCACAGTCCACATAAATCCCAAATACCTGGGTTGACATCCCAGGGGCTGAGAGGAACTAAAACCAACCAACCGAGAAAAGATTCTTCCTCCTCTCCCTGCCCGCCTAACTCATCTTCATTCCTGCCCGCATCTTTCCTTACAAAAGATAACGAAACTCGAAAGTGGTAGCCCTGATGTAGTAGTGGTTAGGTCCGCTGCCTATGGCCGAATACACAGTATACAGAAATCTCAAGGACCCAGGTTTGTACCCGGGGCTGGGTGAGAATAACCAAGACGAACTAAATAAAAAATAAAATGCTTCATCCTTTCCTGTTTGCCTGCTCGCCTCCATTCCTGCCTGCACCTTTTCCCAAAACACAGTTTGAAGTGGTCAAGATCACCTCTGAAGACAAAAGACAACAGTGATGTACTGTATCATTACAGCAAGTGTCATGTGACACCGGAGGGTCTGGGGGTGGGGGGACCAGGGAGGGAGCGGATACAAACACTGTTCAGTATTACAGAGCATGCTTAGCAGTGGTAAAAGCCTTGGAACCTAGTATAAAAGACACAGATTTGAAAAAAAAAAAAGTGAAATGTGTGTAAGAATAACAGACCTAAAAGCATGCCACAGAGGAAATAACTGAGGTGGTATTCACTCAAATTGTTTTTCCTATCTTCCCTCTAAAAGTGACTAATCAAAAGTTTGGGAAATACAACAACACCCCCCTTTAGAACATTAAAATGTATTCCATAGCTTATTCAAGGTTTTATGTCTTAAAAATCTGTGGCACTTCGCATTACAAAAAAAATTTGCATTAAAATTTTTTTGTAAAATGTTAACTAATTCCAAGAAATGCTGCACTAAGTATTCATCTAGAAAATAAGAACAGTTAGCTGCTATTTTAAGTATCTTTAATACTGTCATAATTAGGATATTAAAAACCTAATTTTGTGTACCTAAGGAATGCTAAACACCAAAAATTACTGAAGGGTCAGGCTTCCTTCTCCTTAGTTTTATAATAGGTGATTTTGTTGGTTAAGTGACATAAAAGCCACCAAAGTCACTCAAAAAAGAGAAAGATGGAGAGACACTTCAACTCCATCCGAGATATTCATAGGGACAAAAAGATATAATGGATTTACATTCAAAGTAGATGAGCAGAATTAATCTGGAGAGCTTTCCAAGATATTAGAATTTTAGACTGTTATGAGACTGGGATACTCTATCAATTCACAGAACACCAAAACGCAAGATTTTAAAACAGTCTTCTTACCTAAAAAACAACAAACACAGGAAAGCAAAACCAGAATCTTCCTACAATGAAATCTCTAAGAATTTAAAATCTATTAATTTCCGGTGTACCAATTTTAGTTAAAAGGCAACAAAAGCATGCAGCTGAGATGTATAAGTGGCTCTAGAAATCTATGGAAAGAAACTTTATTATTAAGTTACAAATCCTCCCCCCACAAACACCCTCATTTAAATATTAATGTCCTTCCATAAACTCATCAATACTGCTAAAGGGCAAAAGTGATTTGACTTCTCCTTCCTCCCCCACCAAACAGTTGGCATAATTCATATTCATATAAACAGGCCCCCAAATGAAACGTCTTTAACTCTTAGAAAATCAAAGCAGCTCAAGACTATTTCTCTAATAAAAGTATTTTACCTTTAGAAATAGTTAAAGCAGGAGACCACTGTGATCTTAGAATATCAAGACAAATGCTGCCATTACTGTTAATATTTGGATGATAAATTCTTGTTGTAAATGCAACCTAAAAACAAACAAACAAACAAAAAACCTTAAGGTATTTTTCCATTTAAGTAAAGACTTTAGCAAGGCTTGAAATACAGTTTAAAACAAATCGAATGAGCTAAAACCTATTTATACATATAACAGGATAAACATTACAGAAACTGGTTTTTATTCTTGGACCAAGATTCCTCACTGTGTTTCCTTTTTAACTAAAATTGAAAATGTAACTCCGAGGCAAAAATTTCATTACCAACAATTTGGCGAGCGATCCTGAAAGTTGGTCCTAACATGACATCATGACTATCGAAAAGCAACTTGAAGGTACTTACACTTATTGAAAGAGTAACTGTCCTAAAGCTAGGAAGGCGGCCATACCGATGCGCCAATGTTCTATGTAATCACCTTCTACAGGTACATAGTTGACGCTCATGGCGACGGCTCTGAAGCCATGGACCACGTCAGAGAACTCAACGTAAATTTTAATAAATGTATTCAGCCACGCGAATAAACTCCAGAGCCCAGAATGATGACAGTCTCTTCTCTCAAACCCAAAACAAATATAATTGTAGCAACATGTGCAAACGCACACTGGCCAGGGTGGGGGGGCGCTTCCCACAGAGCGCACTGAGTCTCCCACAAAAAGGATAAAGCAATTCTCATCTCCATTTCCAAAGTTAAATCCAGTTCTAGCTGCTGTTTTACAGGTTAAGAGACAGCATTCTGTCGCAGTGACGTATTTTACCTCAATTACTCCTCCTCAGTACACACACACAAACACACCAACTTAGCTTTAATTATGCAGAAACTCCTCAGAATGTTCTATTCCTATAAAAGAATATGAACTCACATTAACAGATCTTGAGGGGCAATACTTGCCTTAGGTGGTTTGAAGGGGTAGTCTGTAGGAAAATGAATTGTCAAAAAGAATACACCGCCTTGATATGGGCTGTCATTCTGTGAAAAGAAACACATGCTCAACTGATATTCGAAACACTATTACTAAATAATTCACTTTCTAAGCATTTCTCTAATATGAATCCAAATTATCTATTACACCGATAGTCTAAATTATTCCATAATTCAGTTTGTGTTAATGGAAAAAAAAGTCAAGATTGACTATACGACAATGAAGCAATCTAATTTTAGATAGCTTTACCTAAATAAAAATATTTTAGAAGTCTATCCAGAAATAAGTGTTCTAGATCCTGATTCTCACAAAAGTATACTTAGCAATATCAAGCTATACCTTGAAAACAAAATAATTTGTAGATTGTTTCTACTAATAATAGCCATTATCTACACAAATGGTTTTGTACCTCCACAGGCTGTTGTGATGACTGACAAAACCAGGATGTTAAGTTTCTGAAAGTATATATAACTACCTTCAGTAGAAGCAAGACAGAAAGTTTTTAAAGAAAGGTAATTTCCAATTTTATAGAACCATCTAAGTTTTTTCTTCAAAAATATAACGAATTCAACATCGCCTAGCGGATAAGACCACTGGCCATGTCCACATATACCCCAAGGAACTGAGTTTGAGATCTGGGGCTGGGGAACAACCAAGAAGAACAAATGTTACGTCCTCCTCTCTCTGCCTGCCTGCCTACTCACCTTCATTCCTGCCTGCACTTTTCCTTAAAAAAAAAAAAAAAAAAAAAAGAAAGAAAAAGAAAAAGTATATTGAATTATCTGAAGTCAATATACAGGGTTTCTAAAGATTTGGAAAATATTATAGTTTATTTTTCCAAATTTTACTGAAAATATAAAATTTCCAGCTACAGCTGTACTCTTTCCTTTGCTGTTTTGCTCATTATTTGAGTATGAAGAAGTCTGTTAGTAAATAATACAATGTTAGTATAAACTAACATTTGGGACAACTTACTTTATATATTTGGCATTCGATTTAACCAACATAAAACAAAGAGATCACTACTCACATTTAACAAATCTGGACTTAAACAAGTAACTGTCCAAGGGTGTTAAAGTAAATGACAGAAGATTCAAACATGCAAACGCAGGCTGTTTATATTTAACACCACTGATAAACACCAGGGAGTGATGACAAAAGATAGTGACCTTATGAAGGATTTTAAGCTAAAAGTTGAAGAAAATGCAAAATTGACTAAGTGACTGTGCAAAGAACCACCTGAAGAGGCATTTGAAAAATTTAGTTACTGAGTAATTACCAACATTCATTCCTCCCTCTCCAATACAGTAATGAATAAGTCTTTCATTAGGCTAACTCTGGATGGCAACAAAAAAACTTAATACAGCTCATGTAATCCCTCGCTCTCAGAAAACAAACGTTAGTTTAATGTCATTCCTTCCTACATATAGTGATGTGCAAGGGACAGAACAGCTTCTGGATGGCTTTACAACCTGGTAGACACATAAAAAAGTTAGAGGTATTTTTAAAAAATGAGCAACAGAGCATTAATACCTTAGATTAAAAGCAGAAAGGTCAATTTACTGACGAAGAATCCAATTCAAATAAACATACAACGAATACGTGGAAGAGCCACGGAAGTACCGAGCTCTTCTTGGCACACCCCGTGGCTCAGCGGTTGAGGCACAGGCCATGCAAAGCCCAAGAACCCGGTTCAAGAGCCAGGACCAGGGAAAGGAAGAAAAAAACAAAGTGAGCCTACCCCACTCCAAAGTCTCTCCTTTTCACACTATGTACAAAATCTCAATTAAGAAAAACTAAGACTGCAAAGCAGCACCTGAGAAGCATAGAAAAAACAAATCACAGCAAGGCACCAGAATGTGATCTACCTTTATTCGATTAACATCTTTGCTACACAGCTGTATTAGCTGGGAATATACGCTTCAAAATAGTATACGCCTTTCAAAAATAGGCTAATAATGAAGACAAATATTTGTACTGCATACAATTACAATTAAATTGTAATTAGACTGTAAATTAAACTACAATTTAAGGGTAATTTTTTCAAAAAGCTTTTAGAAAAAACCCAGTTCCAAAAGTTCTGTTTAAACTTTCATTCCAAGTTTCATACAAATGCTCTGACTGCTTCTGAATAGACAAGCTAATAAGTCACAGGCAAAGCCTAAAATTCATTTCACTTGTTCAAAAACAGAACTATTGGATGAAATACTTCAGTTGTAATTTAATAGTTAAATTCCACCAAATCAAAGGAAAAACTGGTAACTGAAAGATACAGCGGTAACTATAAATTATGCCATCTAAACATCGGAGGTTGTGTATTAAATTGACAACATAAATAAAACAGAGAAGCAACAGGAATTAGGTTTATCAGTAAATGAACACAAATCTTAGAAACTGAAAATGTGCACTGGATCTCTCCTTTAGAAACCTCCTACCTTGGTCTTCTCCAATCACTCTACATTGCTGCTCCTCTTCACTCTGTATTCCTTTCTTCATGGCAACTATAAAATGCCATGCTGGTTTCCTTACAGATGCATGTTTCTTTATTTATCTCCTGATCAGTACTTATTTTGTACGTCTTGACTCTTTACTATAGTTATTCATTCCAGGGCATAATTCAAATGCCTACTGAATGCTTCTACTTGACGGTTCACATCCAAAACTCATCCATCAGTCAAGCACAAGCGAGGAACTCACTGTCACTTTGTATCTTCTTCAAAATAGTTACCTACTCTTACAGTCTTCAGTCTCTTGAAATCATCTTCCTTTCCTTAATGTCTACAATTTCAACACTACTTCCGTTGAAGACCTTCCCATCTCTGTTTACATTATTGCAACGGTTACTTCTGGTGATACAGTTTTCACTCCTACTCCTTTAATTGATCCCTCCCTGTAATGGGGGAGGGTCTTTTCTATCATCTGGTTCCCACCAATCTCATTTTTCTTCCGTGGCTATAAAATAGATAGGGAAGTAGGTGTGGTTCTCTAAATAATTTCAACCTTCTCTCTCTGCCAGCTCCACTTCCAACTATAGAAAAATCAGCATGTAAATATCAGAAACTAGAGTAAGGAAGTTAATTTCTCCTCACTACAGCAATTCTTAATGAAAACTGTACTGAATACACGATAAACACAACCAAACAAAAGTCACTTAACTGGTAATATTGTTAATTCTTTCAAAGGTTTTTTTTTTCTTTTTTCTTTTTAATCAGTATCTGTGCTTCCGAAGCGTATTACCTTCAGAAACAAACCAGCACACATACTGCTATTAGAACCATGCATTTGTGCCTCATAACTTTAATAATCAACAGCATTTCTGGACTATAATCCACTCAAATTCTAGTTACTCTATATCAAAACAAATTACTCTCCATTCCTTACAAAATCAGAACCTTTAGTTCTGTGACACCGTCACCGCTTTAACTGACCTAAGCAGCACTCTGCAATACAAGCACTAGTTTACCATCCAGTTCTTCCAGCAAATTTGCAACTTACGGGTTGCTCTGCCACCACCGGTTCTATTGCTTTGGGCTGCACCTGCATGTTACACAGGAGGACAGGTACACTAACAAATAAGGTCATCTTTAATCACTCTAAATTTGGGTCACAAAGACTCAGTCTCAGGCGTGCTCTGGTGGCCTAGCTTTCCAGCACACCTTGGGGGCAGTCCACATACATCCTAAAGCCCTTGGTTCAAGACCTGGGATTGAGGGAACAACCAATGTGAACAACTAAATAAAAATAAATGCTTCCTCCTCCTCTCTCTTCCTGTCTGACGGCTTACTTGTCTTCATTTCTGCCTGCACCTTTCCTTTAAAAAAAAACAAAAACAAAAACAAAAAAGCAGCCTCAAAGAGTTGCTTCAGTGATGAACCCCATAGTAAAGAAAATCGCTAATATCTACAAGCTGGCATCTAAAACCTAAGTGCTAACTTATGAAGAACAAAATAGAGTCTAAATTTTTTGGTGAATTTTTATAAACTTAACACCTTTCGAAAATTATCCAACAGTGAAAATTAACCTTCTTAGGAATAAGTACATTTTAGGGAATAATGCCACTAAAGCCAAACTCTGCAGCTGTGGTATTAATACAATTTTTTTTTTTTAAATTAATCAGGGAATATTTAAGGTCTGAAAATCAAGCACTTTCAATAGTCATAATCAATATACATAAAATAATGACGAATAAAATCAAATTTCTGACAAATAAAATCAAATTAAGCAAAACAGCTTAACAACAGTCAGTATAAGGAATCTTCTACCTTTACTTTCGGGACAATTACTAGCAGAAACTTCCTCCTTTATGCTTCATTCTCATTTACTGGAGGCATAATCCTCACCTTTCAGAAAGAAAGGCAATAAAACCCTTCCAATTAAGGCAGAAAAGTCTGCCAGACTGGTTTTAAAGAGTTAGTTTATTACACACACCATCCAAGCAGAGTGCTGATTACCAGCTCCTGTGAGCTTTACCAACACTGACAACCAATTCTCACGAGGCTGTCTCTTTACACCTGACCCTGGGTCTCGAATCCAGATCCGGGGGCTTTCATGGCCAGCTAAGTATGGGGTGTGATCTGAGACTGCGTCCTGAAGTGCCCTCTGGGTCAAGAGAAAAGTTAAGTCTTCTATGGTATGGTATTTCATTGAATTCCATGGCATTTTATTGGAATTTTACTGAATATTCATAATTCTGACTATTCTATCCTCAAAATCACTTTCTGCCTAAAAACATTCAAATATTACATAAAACTAAATTTACATAAAGAATCAGATATAAAAATAACATTAATATCGATGTTTAGAAGCTACAGGAATAGAATAAGAACTTTGAGTAATACAACCCATGGTAGAACCAAGTAAATCCATCGAGAAATAAGCTCTATGACAATGCTTTACATATCTACAAAGGAAAACTCGACCAAGGAAAAGATTAGAAATGCTTTACTCCAGGAACCGAAATACAGGGATAGACACATGATACACACAAAAATGACTTAGTTATTATTATCTTTCTTTTCAAAAGTGGTACAATTATGGTACATCCAAAATAGAATTACTATGTAATAAAGTAAACCTAAAGATAAATTAAAAGTTCTAGTTCTAAACACTGGATGCCGATTAAAAGCAAACACTTAAAAAATTCTTAATACTCACAGGTCCCATAATTGTGGCTTGCCAATGAAACACTAGAAAAAGAAGAATGCTGATTATTATCTAAAAATATACAAGTCTTTCTGAAATTAGCTATAAAAATCAACTTGAAAGTTACTTACTATCATCCCCAACTGGACCTGCAGAACATTGTGCTGGAGGGTCACGGGCCAAATCACTAAGTTCCTACACCAAAACAGAAAATGTGGGTTATGTAGTTTTAGTAAAAAAAAACACAAACAAGAGATTGAACCTCTTCCAGTATTTCCATCAATTCTTTAAGGGACATATGATTACAATTCACATTGATAGTACATTCTATTAGGAAACAGAATATGTAAGCAACCCTTGTCCTCCTTCTGGAACCTAGCAGGTATAAGTGGTTAAGAGCACACTGAGACAACCACCTTGGTTGGCCAGGGGTCATAGAGAATTTATACACATTCAGATGAAATTTTTTTTACATGAACAAAAGCCAACCTTAGAAAAAGGGTTGTAATCCGATGTTTTATAGTTTTAGATAAGACAGCTCTCATGTTCATGTTATTTACTGAGGTTTCTGATCATCTCATAGACCCTTGTTTCTGTCTCAAACCATTTACCCACATCTCATTTTCCACTTGAAAATCTTTCATGAGGCTAAGTAGGTGCTCTTTTTGGTGTGAACTCCTTAATTCCCTCACTTCAAACCTTGCTTTACTCAATGCTGAGCAAATTAAACTCTGGAAGGACACAACCTCCCTCGTTGAAAAGAAGTTTCCATAATTCTATCTGATCTATTATTTCTGACAAATATGTACTTAGCTCTTCTATGGCTTATGTTAGCCAACAGTGAGAAAATAAGTTGTTTCTTTACTAGTTTTAAAAATAATAAAAAAAAGTCAATGCGGAAGTGTGATAATCACTTCACAATATGGACACAGCAAATTATTATGTTACCCAGCTAAGACTAACATTAGTTATATGTCAATTACATCTCAATGAAACAGAGAAGAGGTGGGGGAGATTGCCTGGATATATGCTGCCACCTTGCTTCTCATTCATAAGATTATCAGCAATCCTAGGATTCACAAATTCTGACTATAATTACTCCCTTTTGTAGTCAACATATTTAAGAATGGGAGAATTCACTTCAAGAACTTGATTCTGACTAACAATTACTGAAACTTTTATTGCAGACTTATACAACTGGCTAGACTATAAGCTATTTTTTAGTTTAAAAATAGCAATTCTGAACCGATTTTCAAACGACATTCTTTTGAGTAAAAAACCGAAATTACTGGCAACTTGAAATAATCAATTATGCAGTATTGAGCAAATAAATGCCTTTTACGTAGGCCAAATAAAATCTCATTTAGCAATTAATTACATCCTATTATAAGCCATACGTTTTCTAATTCCCTTTCCTGAAGGTGTATAAAGGTCCAACAAAGTATTTTAAAGGTTAAAGTCTTACTCTTCTAAGCATCCTCCTTCCACAAGAGAAAATACCTGAAATTTTCAAAACGCTCTTAAAAGTCAAATGCAAACTTACATATGCAAATCAAATGCTCAAATATAGTATGAAAGAAATACGTGTGTGCCTCCCTCAGTATGGTATCATTTTGGAGCACTACATGCCTAGGTTACTTCCTCATCACTAAAACAGGAATGCCTCTATTTACAGAAATTTCTCAAAGACAAATGAGACCTCGGGCACGGCACTCGGGCACAGCACCTGGCGCATCAAACAGTAGGTGCTTACAAGCAGCCTACTTGGAGACCACCCAATCTTCAAGCAAGATTATTACTGGGTAGACGCGCCAATCATTTACTAAATAAAAGCAAAGCTGTTTCATAAACATGTACCAATTTTAGCTCATTCAAGCCTCTCTCACCTGTGTGATAAATCTTCATGCTAAGCGCTCAGTCATCTAGCAGTATTAATAATGCACTACTATTACGAGTCCAGCAATTCAAGGAACATTTGTGGATGGAGTTTTAAATAGTTATTTAATTGTATGAAATTAGTGATCTTGATAATTTCTAAACTACAGAAATGGCATTATACGGCTCTACCCAAAAATGTATTGTAAGCATTTGAATTAAATATTACTAAGATGAATTTCTTACATCAAAGTTTCTTATATTACTCTACTCCAAATTATCTACTTAATAAAACTGTTTTTTGAATAGTCTTCCTAAAATGCTTGATGAAAAGTATCCAGCAGTTATTTTCCAATAGTGATGATGAAATAACTTCTTTATAAAAAGAAGTTTAGGAATCCATAATGTCGACCTAAAATGTATCAATATCCTACTTGCAACATACATAGGCGAATTAAGAAGAATGTAATATTATTTCTCACATGTTGGCATTATCAGTCCTTCCTGTGATGGTACAATGTCAGTCAGCACGGAACTTCAGGCTGACTATTCTCAGATAATTTCTAAAATGTCTGATTTTTTATATTCTTCATGACCATGACAACTTGAAGTAATAATCAAAGATCTAAAATTAGGCCAAATAATGTGTTAAAGCTGACTTTCAAGTCAACACAGAAAAATTACTTTAAGGATTAAAACAGGTCTTTTAAAATCATGTACCAACACTTAATCTAAGATGCCAAATACTTTACTGACATTATGCCCATGACATAAGCAAATGAGAATGTAAAAGAACTATCTTAGCATAGAAAAAAGAAGAGCAAAAGCTTAAGATATGACTCATCACAGTTGTTCTACTACAGCAGACATTTTGCCTCCTCAATAAACCATCAACCTATTTTCATGAAAATGCTTCCCCTCCCAGCTTACTCCAAACATGTGACTGGTGTTGGTGACTTCAGCCACCATTAGCCAATTACTCAAGCCAGGGCTAGTCAGAGAATGTTGTTCCTTTTGGCCTCGGCAATCAGCTCCACTCAAGGATCTGGAAAGCAACCTAAACCACAACCTGGCCGCATCACAGTCTGTCCACCCCCGACACTTTTTCAAATTGAAGCTGGAACATTTCTTCCTTCTCTCATCAGCTGTAAGGATGTGAGGGTAAGCATGTACCCTGAAATTACATAGTGAATACAAAGAAAAAGAGACCACATTGGGATGCAGAGATACTGAAGAGCTGAGGTGGCATAAAGACGCGTGATTTCAGTTCCTCAGTTTGTAGCTTGCTCTGCATTCCTACAGGAATTCCTTTGTTAAATACCCTGGGTTTCCTATTAAGAAATCCAAAAGGCTGGCAGTTGGGATAAGACTAAAAAGAGGGGGAGCCATCCACTCTAAGCAGAGTGCTACCTGTGACCCATTACCAATTATATCCACTAAAACACAATGTAATGCTTGAATCTTGCTGGGAAAACACACATCTAAATGAAGCAAAACCCACAAACTTAAACTAGAAGGAAGACTTTCAATCTAAATACAAAAGTTAGAGGTTAATTTAAATCCATTTCTAAAATGAGAGGTATGATAGTTTCACCACCAAAACATTTATTCATTTCGACAGACTGCCTTTTTGGTATTATACCAAAACAGAAATCCTTTCTCCAAAAGACTGAACAAAAAGGAGGCACATTACAAAAACAAAAATTTAACTTCAACAACTTAAGTGCTTAAAATAAAGACATTCAAATGTTTTGTGATTCCCAAAAGACAAACACTAACCTGTCTTGGGTTTAAAACAGTGATCTTTGAGCTAGGTGGGTCTTGATGGAGGGATAAGCATTCTAAGTAGAGAAGTTCATTCAAAGTTAGGAGTATGAAAAAAACAAACTAGGCTGAATATCTGCTTGGTGCTCAGTACACCCGAGGCGCCACGGGGGACAGGTAATGGTGTCGATGTAGCTAAGAATGGTTCATTAGGGCTGTCTCTTTAAAGACTCTTGTAAATAGCATGTCAAATATTATCCCAAAGGCAATGAATGGTAAGACTGACACCTTTAAAGAAAGAATAAAACAAATCAGATTTAGTTTTCTTAATGTACTGACAGCAGTACGCCAGCAACTCTCTTCTTTTTTTCCAATGATGAATAGGTAACAACACTAGGAAGCCATACCTGTAATTCCAGTTAGAAAAGAACATGAACTAAGTCTCTGAGGAAAAAAACAAAGATGTGAATCACCAAGCACTTTATCCCCGCAATCACCTTAGGCCTCATCTCCATTACACATCAGAGACCTTTACTAGGGGACAGGAAAGACCGAGTTCAAGCGCAGGACACACAGCGCATGTCAGGGACAGGTGTCGGAGCTGCTCTCGCAAACAGGTGTCCTTACAAGAAAGAAGTACCTAGGTTAAAGAATCTGATATAATACTTGGTAAACTGGATAGTATTTCGATTGTACCAACTTTAACTTTCTATTTTACTTAAGGAACAAAAGCCTCAGACTGACCAAAACAGGGAAACCTGATGTTTACTTAGGATGAGTCCCTCCACCACTGTCCACCGTGCCTGATGACACGTACTGCCAGTCTACTACTCCCTGTTTTTCAAGGTATGTGGCCTTTAAAAAAAAGATAATTCCCGAAGAACAGTGTTACTCAGATGGGCTCTCACGCAACTCTTAAAGTTCACTTCATCAGGGAAACGGGCAGGGAGAATGGTCCCTCCACACCACGAGGTGCTAAAGGCTTCACTCCTCTTGAGGGCACTCAGCTCCAAGAACGATGGGTATGATGCTGAAACTACAACAACCCCCCAAACGACCCATAAAATTACTTTTTTCTCCTTTTAGGATCACATCTTTGTCTACAGCGCTTCTGAAACCTCCTGCATACTGGCCCGTTTGAGAAGCCAGGCCTTCCCCTACTGGGAAATGCTTCTCCTGTCCCTTCAAGTCTATAAACAGACGCAGACTCGATTTCTCAACAAAGCAACCACCAGGTACAGCTTCAGTCAGAGAGGTCTTCTCAGAAGGACGTGAGTAAACAGTGATGCGGCAGGCTGACTACTCCTTTTGTGAGGCTCATTAAAGAAAGCCTACAGTTTATTTTACTTTTTAAAGGAAGATGCAGGAAGAAAGGCAATAGCAGGCAAGCGGCAGGGAGCACATTATTTTTTTTTGGTTGTTCACAACAGTTGCTCTCCCTGGCCCAGGACTCGAACCCAGAGGTACATGACCTGCATCCTTTGGAGGTGACTGGCTTAATCGCTTTATGCCACCAGGGCACGCCTACAGTTTATTTTGAGGAAGACCTTTTTTTTTTTAATCATTAAGAAACAGGATTTTTTTGACAGCTGACTATTGGAGGTCAAACATGAAAAGTCCAAGACACTGGTCTGTAAGTAAACTTTTTCCTTCTCTATTCTCATTACAGCTTCTTCATTCAGTGAGATGAACTGACTAACCATAAGACTACAATGAAGCAGCAGCCAACGTGCTGAACACATTAAATGTCTGAAGAAACAACAGGGAAGTGGAAGTGGTCCTTGGCTCCACAGAGCTCATAAACTGGAAAGAAAAGAACAATATATGAAGAATGAAGCTATACAGCAGCTATGTTAGATCGATCCCTAGAAAGATATACTGCCTTTAATAAGAACCATATAAAAGTATTCCGCTATAAATTTTTTCAATAAGTCACTACTTATAAATTTGAACCTAACCAAAGTTACATGGTTATGAAACTGGAAAACAAAGCTTCCAGTTACCAATTCTGCTACTGAAAGTATAACTTCCTAATTAACTTCCTCTAGCTTGTCAAAGTTCCATTATTCTTTCCAAAATCAGTAAAATTTAACTCGGGTGATTACTGTGGTAAAGGCCAACTTCGTGGGCTCCACATTTAAGTACAATTATCATTATCATGCTCCAAAACCCATGTGACCCCCACGGCTGCCATCACCCAGCACATCACCACATGAAGGTCACAATGACAGCACCACAGACACGTTTCCTATCATCACTTTTGGGGAAAAAGCACATGGCATTACTGAGGGGTAATTTCTTGTATTTTGTTGGAGTCCATTTCCTCAAAAAATGTGAAGACAGGGTATCCAGGGCCACGTGAGTGAGCACCTGGAAGACAGCCCTTACACTTCCTCTCAAGCGTAACTCACGAGCAACATGACACAACTGTACGCATCAGTCATCTTCCAGTGGTTTTAACTTGGAATGTATGATTTTCCTGAGAAACCCTCCAAGCTTCTTCCACCTTAAGGACTGAGAGCCAGGTGCTGCGCGGCAGGTCTAGTGACATCACCGACAAGACACTGACTTCCCGCCTAGTTCTAAGTGTAGGAGGGACGAGGATGCTGGCTGGTCAGTCAAGGCGCAACGAAGATCTGAATGAACAGTGTTGTTTCTTTAGATCATCATAAAAGATAAATTACTTAAGATGATTCAAAACTTCTTTTGTAAACACTGTCTAAGTCAAAGCCAAATTTAAATTTAGGTTTCTAATCTTTGATCCACAAAAGCAAGTAAAGCATTTTACAGACATAAAAAACAAAAATAGCATCCAATGGCTGAAAACATCCAATTATACATTAGCTAGGAAATCACAAGGCTAGGATTAACATTAAGCACTCTACATTAAAAATGAACAAGTAACCAAAACTAAGCAACCTGACTAACAATCAGGCCTAAAATGGTCAAGCACAACAAATTCAGCAACAAAAATTGGCAATCTCTGAATGACACAAGATCAAAAAGTATGTTGAAGATCCAAATCATGTTTGGGTGCACCCTGGTGGAGTAGTTTAGTCAGCTGTCTTAGTCTAAGAGCAAAGGTCACATATCCCAAGGACCTGGGTTCGAGACACGGAGACAGGTTGAAAACCAAGATGAATTAAATAAATTGCTTTTCCCCTCTCTTCCTGTCTCTGTTTACCTTCATTCTTACCTGAACCTTTCCTTAAAAAAAATCAGATGTTCGGAAAACGCATAAAATATTTCACTGTATTTCCCCCTTTCCCACTTAACAGGCCAAGGGTAGTTTTGAGAATCTTAAGGCAAATTGTCACTAAAGCATCTGTTCTTAATTACACTATTTGATTTTGAAATAAGATCACTGCTATGGCAGCAAAGCCAAACCACAAATACAAAACTTCCAAAGAATGGAAATCATTTAATTTTGCTAATTTCAAATGACTAGATTGCTTTGGCAGGAGGATTCAGAGTTATAAAATATAAATCGGAACAATGACTAAATGTAGTGCAGTGAAATTATTTAGGTAAATCTCTTTAATAAAAAAAAGAAATCTAATGGGCATAAGGATTTCCTTTAACTTCTTTTAAATTGGACTTATGTCAATAATAATACATCTATTTATGTTTATATTCATGTTTCCTCTCTGGTTAGAAGAATTTAACCCAAATTCTCAGGGGCAATGATAGGCTTCCTTATTTTTTAATCCCTCAGAACTAGGGATTCTAGCAAACACAGACAGACCTCAGATTAAATAGTGATCAAATAATTCCCCCTATGTCCACTGATCTTAACCAGAGAGAAGCTTCAGAATCTGGATGTTTAAAAACATCCAGATCTCTAACACATGTCAAACTGAATACACAATATAAACAAACAATCTAGGATTTGAGAATTTAATGTGAAATATTTTACTTCTAGCATTAGATGCTTTAATAAAAGAGATTATTATAGTTAAATGCTTTGAAAAATCCTCACGAACTGACTACTGTGAGCAAGGGACAACTAAACCCAAAATTTATATAAACACAGCCAGCAGCAGAAATAAGCTAGTGATCTATTTTCCCCTAATAGTAGTAACTCAAGTTTATAGCTGTATGAAAAACAAAACAAAAACTAGAATTAACACTGCAGATAAACATGATGAAAACAGAACCATCAAAATAGTCACCCTTATTTGTACTAAGCCATCAAGCTCACTATGTGGCCAGCAGCCCTCACTCACACGTTTGCCCTACAACACGCCAGCGGCTCCAGAACCCTGACAACCTTGAAAGGAACACGGGGAAGACAGTGCTGCAGTCACCAGAGGCTCCTGAGGGCAGGCGTAGTATCTTAAGACACCCCAGCAATTAGCATGCGGTGGCCTCCAGTCTTTGAAGATTAAAGAAATTCACTACTTTTAAAACTAAAATCTTAATCCACTCAACTCTTCCTTAAAGTTAAATCCCAATTATTTAGAAGCAAAGTAAAAAAGCGAAACTGATGTTCACCTAACAAAGTAATAGGATAAAATGTTTCAAAATAGTGTAGCAGAGTTCTGGCACTAGAGAACTTGATTTGAATCTCAGTCACTCACTGGCTATGTGAAAACAGATAAATTAACATCTCTGGACCTGTTTCCTCATGAATAAAGTGGAATGCTAAGAACAGGTATCTCCTAGAGTTGCTTTATCAATTAGTTACTATTCATACAGGGTTTAGAAACAGTAGTACATAGCAGATGCCAAAGTCCTAGCTATTCTTAGTAAGAGATGGATAACATGCACAAGAAAGCCCTTTTGAACACCAAGAATCTTAAGGACAGCATGATGGCATGATGACTAACAACATACACTGAGCAGCCAGAATACTTAGGTTCTAATCCTAACTCAGCCATGACATGAATCTGGGTGGTTTTTTTTTCTGTCTCTCTGTGCCTCAGGATTCTCCTCTCAAAATGGGGACAATAATTTTAACAACCTCCTCAGGTTGTTATAAGATTAAATGAGTCAATACACAAATGTTTCAAACAGTTCTGATATATCCCAAACTCTCAAAACAAAAGCTATTTTTTTTAGGTTTAGTTCACGTCTTTCATATTGTGCAAAGTTTTCTTTAAACTTCCCCAAAACACATGCATTGCAGTCATTTTATTGAATGGAACTAAGTAAAATGGTCTACGAGTGTCAATCTTTGAATCACAAGATTCAGCTCTGTAAGACCACACTATCGCTTGACCAAATAAAGAATACAGAAAAAACACATCTACCACCCCACCCCCCCCCCAAAAAAAAAACAACAGGCTACTTTGACAAGGCTGTCTGGTATAAGAAATACGGAAAAAACAAAGTCCAGATCAAATAAACTATTAATTGTAAACAATGTTAAACATATTCTTTCTAACAATAAGCATTTCAAGAAAAGATCAGTGAGGCATACATATATAACACACATACATATGTATACATGTAAATATAATATTTGGAATTTGAGGCCTTCAAAAAATAAATTAAAAATAGGTATGTCCAAAGAAATACTATACTAATATCAATGCCCACTTGACCTCATTCCTAGAACAGAGTGGACTAAAATAAGGAGAGACTCTGCTATGGAGTTGTCCACTCATTATAATGGTTTTTTATCTGGGAGGATTCCCCCCACAACCCTAACTTTAACCACATGATTCTGATAGTAACAGCCGAAAACCAAACTGCCATGTATGTCAAATTTTTTCTGTAGGTCAAATCAATACGTCCCCCCTCAACACCAATTATTTCCAACTTGCGGGTCAAGTTTCTGTATTATACAAATCTTCAAAATATTTACAACAAAAAGTATTAGAAGTCAAAGTTTTTAAAGACTGAGTAACTTGAGTGCCAGGGGCCTTGTTCAAAATCACATATTGATCCTTTTAATCCTTAAAAACAAAACAAAACAAAACAAATCCTAGGTCTGACACTTATTTTTTTCACTGTTGCATTCATAACATCTAAATACTGCCTGGTACATACTAAGTTAGACTGTTCGTATCTAACAAGTAATGAATGCATTTTATAAAGACACAGATAAACTTGCCCAGTCCTAAAACTCTAACTCAAACATAGCAGCTTCAAACTTTACACTCTTAAGCAGCTATAGATTTGAAGCCATTTCACCTCTTAGTGGCCTGAAATCATTTGTACTGAGTGTTACTGTCTGTAAAAAACCAACTAAGCTTCTCCACTGCGTTGCTGGCCTTCAACGCGCGTGAGCCTTGACTTCTACGGTATTTTCCTTCCTCTCCTTCCCCTTCACCCCCAAAATACAAGGATTTGAGTTAAGATTTCAGATAAACCAACAGTGACAAAGCAACGATGCCCTAACAGGAAATTCGATTTGCGCATCACGGCGCCGAGCGAAACGCAAACCAACCCTCACCTTTCCCGAAAAACCCCACCAACTCCGCAAACAGACGTGTTACATAAACGACAGCTAGCTCGGCAGCACCAGTCTCGCACCCAAGTCAGTCCCTGCCCGGAGAAGTCCTGCACCGACAAACCGCCCGGGAAGAGCGGAGCTTCCGAGCCTCGCCGCACAGTCGGATCTGCGATCCGGGACGTTTCTGCCGAGTTCGCTGCCAACACTGCACCCGCGAATCGCGCGACAGCGGCGCCGCGCGCTCGGCCTCCGGCCGCGCCGGGCTCCGGGCGGGCCGACCCGCGCCGCGCGGCCGCCTGACAAAGACGCGGGGCCGCAGGCACAGGGAGGGAGACGCCGGAAACGCCGCCGGGGCCGCCGCCATCTTAAATGCGGGCCGGAGCGGCGCGGGCCGGGAGCCGCGGGGCGGGCGCGGCCGCGGGCGCGGCGCGGCGGGGCGGGCGCTACCTTGTTGATCCGTTTCAGCGCCATCGTCGTGCTCGTGTCTCCGCGCGGCTCCGGTCCGGTGCGCGCCGAGGTCCGGCCCACTCCTGCGTCTGCGGCGGCGGGAGGCTGCTCCGCGGTCGGCGGCTCGCACGCGCTGGGCCTGTGCACAAACGAGGCGGTCAGCACTGCGCCGCGCCGGCAGGAGCGGCGGCGGGTGGCTCCGCGCCGCGCTGAGCCGCCGCCCGCCCGCCGCCCGCCCGCCCCCGGCGAACAGAGGCCGCGCCGCCCGGTCCCCGCGGCCTCCTCCCCCGGCCGCGCCGCCCGGTCCCCGCGGCCTCCTCCCGGCCGCGCCGGGCTCGCGCAGACACAAGATGTCCGCGCCCGAGCCGCCGCCCCTCCCCCGCCTCACCGCCCGATCCGTCCGCCAACGCCGCGGCGCGGGCGCCAGCGCGGCCGGCGGGCGTCGGGGCGGCTCCTCCCGCGCCGGCCGCTCCGAGCCCCCTCGCCTGCCCTTCCAACAGCACCTTCTCACGACACCGATCGGAGGCCGCGCTGGGAAGGCGGGGGCCGGAGGCGGGTCATGGGCCGGGAGGGTAGCCGGGCGGCGGAAGCCCTGGGACTCAGAGAAGCATCGAGAACCGGAAGGAGACCACGGCAGAGGGAACGGGAGCGGCGGCTGCGCGCTCGGACCCACGCCCCTCCCAGCGGCGTGTCCCCCCGGCCCTCCCCCGTTTCCTCACTTGGCTCGAGGAGGCGGGTCTCGCGAGAACCTTGCGGCTGCCCAACCGGAGCTGTGCGTCCGCAATGACTTAAGGGCAGTTTTGTGCGCTCTTCCTGATGGGGGCCCGCCCCCCAGCCCGCAGACTCTCGCGAGATGCCGCGGGGCCCCGGCTGCAGCTGGGCGGGCCGCCGGCGGAGCACAGCCCCCGAACTCTGAACTTCCGGAAGCCGTGGCGTGCCGCCCAATCAGATCGCGAGGTGGGCGTGCGCGGGGGGTGACGCCCCCCTCCGCGCAAGTTCACGCCTCAGTTTCCGGTGGGGTCGGCGGCGGGCGGGCCGTGCCCCGGTGGTTTCTAACGGAGGCGGCGTGGCCGCTGGCGAGCCCCTCCGCGCCGATGGCGGCGCGCTGCTGGCGCAAGCGGGCTGCACCTGTGCGCGCCACCGGGGCCGGTGCGGGCGGACCCGGCAGCTTCTCACCGCGAAACCCAACCAGAACTCAGTCTGGGGCTGAGCTCCGAGCTCGCTCGAGTACCCGGGGTCCTCCGTAGGGTAGTGGGCGCAGGACTGGATGGCAGCTAAAAACTTTAACCCTCGGGACAGATCGGACGGGGCGCCGTTCTCTAGTGAACCCCTTAGGCAGAGGGCAGTAAGGCATACATTTGTAAAGGAATTTTAAGGTAAGCACTGATCTGCTTCACGTTTTCTGAAATTCCCGGTGATCCTACTTCAAGAAGAGGTTTTCGAGATTTAAATGGACATCAAAACTTGTTTTTAAAATATACTTTATTTTTAAAAAGGAAAGTAGCAAGTTGTTAACGTATTACCTAATAAAAACTTAATAGTTCTGTGATAGGTGGGCTAATACCCCGTGTTCGGGTGACCATCAGTGTGACTAGAACAATCAGAGAAACAGGGATTAACTATTAGATGTGCATCACCCCGGACTTTGTTCAAAATGCGGATTTTCATTTAGGGCCATAGGTGGAGCCTGAGACCCCACTGTTGTAAACAGCCTTCTGGTGATCAGAGATGACTCTGGATAGAGGAACATTCTGAACAGAAAACACTTAACTGCTCCCCTCAGGCCTACTGGACACCTTTGACCCTTCTGTCCTCGTGAATAATCTTTTGTTCTAAGCAGTCCTAACAGTGGAAACCCGGGTTCCGCCGTTTCGGTGGGGGGTTGAATCCAGGCTTTGGTTCTCCCTCTTGCTTCCCCGATTTGTGAGATAACCTGGGTGGTTACTTACCTTCTTACTTTGACCAACACTATTAAATTAGGCATAACAGTGGCTGTCTTTTCTCACAAGGCTACTGTACAATCCCAAATTAAAATGTCATAATGTATGAAGGATACAGTACACTACAGCGCCATATAAATGTAACTTACTGAAGTAACCAGTCACATTAACTGACCACTGTGTACAACAAATGTGTAGGAAATAATACAGTTAATACTTAAGATAGCATGCTTATTAATCTTTGACAAATATGCAGAGAGATAGTTACTATCCCAAGGACCTCAACTAATAAATAGTCAAAGTAGATTTTGAACCCATACAGTTGCCTTCAGAGTGTTTATTGAATGGACTTCGATACTGTGTTTAGAAAGTAGGAGAATGTTTTATATTTCCACTTTCAATGCCCCTTGATTCAAATTATTTCACTTAGCTTCCTATTTGTCCTTTCAGAAGCCAAGTTAAAGGGAGGTAGGAAACATTCCTACTTACTCAAGGAGAGCTCACAATATCCAGAAGAAGCCTTATGAAGAAAAGTCCCAGAGAAGCTGATTTGTATTGGCCTAATCTAACATGCTTCGTTAAGAAAGTGTAACAGGACACGCTACTGCTCCAGTGTGTCAGCACATTAGACGTCAGGTCAGAATTCACGTTTCTGTGCTGCAAAGCACTCTGGCAATCTTGTGAAGTCGAACTCTTCTCGGAATGCTATTACACGTGAAAAGTAAAATTCACAGCATAAAAAATACTTTCATATAGTCAAATTATTGAAGAAAACATTTTTGATATAGGTATATATGCGTTTCAGTAACCCAGTAAGATCTAGTAGCAGGTCTAATAAAGACCATATTTTGGAAATAATGATGAACATGAGTATTTCCAGAGTTTGCAGCAGTTGTGATATAAAGTTTGGTTCCTGTTGGTAATAAGACAGAGTTTACAGCTCTTCATTACTTATATTCATAATTGAAGGAAATACTAATTTTCAGTTAGAGATTAGTAAAATTATGATGTGTTTTCTCCATTCAAACACACACCCTGAATTCTAGCCACAGACTTCATGTCAAAAAAATCTTAGGTAACCTGAGTCAAACAGGCTTATTCCTCTGGTGGTAAGCTTTGAAGGTACTGTGAAATTTTAACATAGAATTTTAATCATATTCATAATAATAGTGATTCATCAACCAAAAGTTTAATTATCACCAGTTAAGAATCCAAGGAAGTATGTAATAGATTTAGGAAATACTTTTATCCCATCTGTTGATTTTTTAAAAAATTTTGATACCTATACAGGTACCTGATGAACTTATCCAGAATGATTCATTTCCCAAGCATTCCGGATAACGTAGATTTTACTATATTGCTCTTAATTATCACATGCCTTTGTAAGGAAGAAGCGGTAGAGGAATGCAGATTGGAAATAACTAAGGCAGAGAGAAATTAAAATACTTATATTTAACATTGCTACTAAGTGTTAATAATTATTTGAAGTACAATGTCCTTTAATTTTCAAATCCCCATAACAGATGAAGTGCTCAAGGGCATACAGTTACTAAGTAATACAGCCAGTATTTCACTTCCACAGTCTGACCTCAAAGCTCACAGCTCTTTTTTTTTTTTTTAATGGAAAGGTGAAGGCAGCACAAAAGGAGGAAGAAGCATTTTATTTTTAGGATGTTACGCTGGCTGTCCCCTCCCACCCCCGCCCCCTACATATGAACCCAGGTCATTCGGATGTATGTAGACTGCTCCTTCGGAGGTGGCTGACCAAACTGCTGCTCCACCAGAGTATGCCAAAGCTCTTAACCACTGAGCTGTTTGATTTTTTTCTTTTCTGGCTATAACCTTCCAGCATTTCAGTGTTTGATTTGATTAGCTCTTCAACTATTAGTAAACATTCAATTTTCCATTAGTGCAACAAATACATAGTTGCTTCCTTATTCTAAGTAAAATTCTACTCAATGACTAAAAGGAACTTGTAAATTCTTCCTTTATTGTGATATTACTTATATCCAACAATAATCTTTAAGTAAGCTTGCTACCATTGGGATCTGGAAAATTTTTGTTGTAATGGAGTTTTACTTACAAGATGAAGTCCGCTCATTCTTTCCCAGCCCGAAAATTGTATGTCCACATCTGAAAGTAAATGTTTTATAATGGTACCCTTGTATTTTCTACATATACTGACCACGATAAAGATTATGTATATAAAAGAATTCTAATATATGAAGTTATAGTCTTGCTTTATGAGACAAACACTACTCACATGTGGTATCATAAAGTTAAAACTCATTTAACCAATTTGAATTACAGTGGTGGAAGTGTGTCCATCTGAATGAAAAGAAAAGCAATCATGCTTTTTAATAATAACAGTTTTCAATATAAATATGATGGTTTTATATATTGAAGAAACATGCATTCAAAAATTAATAAAGGTATGAAAATGTTGAAAGGTGTGGTGAAAAGAATCCCTTCTTAATGGCTTTTATATTGAAGTCTCAAATACTTTCTAATTATGGTGGATTTTCTTGAATGAATTGGCATAAACATGAGAAAAATATAAATGATCAAAAAAAGTACCATGAAATGGCATTGAGTTAATCTGAATGATAAAGGTGTGCCGAAGTCCTACCATGCAAATGCATCAGGGAAGCTATGGTATTGTAATTGGTACAGGAGTTAATGTGCCTATGAATAGTATAGTTACCAAGAATTATATACTTAATACTTATGCTAATATCACATGTATATTTTCAGATCTTTTAACTTTCTCAGAACTGTATTACCTGCAAGGACATTGGCTCTAAGACTGTATATTTATTTAATTGTAAATCTGTGGCTCAGATTTTATATTCGGAATTCACATTTACATATTCTGCTTGGAATATATAATTTGGAGCCCAAGTCAACCAAATGTTATTTCAAATTGCTTGCATAAACATCAAATTAGTTTCTATACCTCACCAGTTCAGTGTGGCTTAGGAAACTTTCATGCTAAGAACATCGCTTTGACCTTAAACTAAGATGGCGCATAATATTTGAGCTAAAAATTGATCATTTCCCACATCAAAACTAGTACACATGAATGTTCAGAGTAGCATCACTTATAGCCTAAAAACAGAAACAATCCAAATGTCTGTCAGTTGAGGAACAGATACATAAAATGTGATATATCTGGATGATAGACTAATATTAGTAAATTAAAAAAAAAACAACTTATGCATGCTACAACCTGTACCATGAAGACACTCTAAGAAAAAAAAGCCAGACACCGAAAAATCCATATATTGTATATTTCACTTACTTGGCATGACTAGAGTAGGAAAGTCAATGAGACAAAGCAGATTGCTGGTTGCCAGGGACTAGGTCAGGGGGAATGGGAGTGACAGTAGATGAGTAAGGGGTCCTTTTTGGGTGCCTATGCAGTGTTCTCAAATTACATCATGGGGACAGTTATACAACTCTGAATACACTAAAACCCACTAAATTGTACACCTTAAAGTGAATTTTATAGTATGGATTATCTCAACATATTAACTTGAAAATGAACTAGAACCAAAAATGTGAAATCAGTCTGGAAGCTTATTACTAAATATATTTTTAATTTTTTTTTAAGGAAAGGTATAGGCAAGCAGGAAGAGAGGAGTAAGTATTTTAGTTTATTTTTATTTATTTAGTCACACTGGTTGTTTTTCCCCTAGACCCAGTACTCCAACCCAGGGTTATGTGGCCTGTGCTCCTTCAGAGATAACTGACCTAACCACTCCTACATCAGGGCCTGCTAAATATTTTTAATAATACTATAAAGGTTACTGATGATAAATGAGAGCATGCTTTTAAATGTGAAATATTTATTATCAGAAAGGGTTTTCCTTTAGTATAAATAATATAATTTAGAACTGGTTTTAATATAAGCATTTATTGTCAAAAAATCTGAAAATGGAAGTATTTTACTTCTTTCAAAAGGTACAGGTATAAATGAAGGTAATAGACAGGAAGGAAGGAGAAGAGGAAGGAGCACTTTTATTTTTATTTAGTTGTACATCATGGTGTTTTTCCCTGGCCCAGGATACGAACCCAGGACCTCAGGATATATGTGGACTGGCCCAACCCCTACTCTACCCGGCTGCGGGTATCTAACTTTTAAGTAACATTACATTTCCTTGAAAAATAAATGCTTGTGATTATGACCAGAAGTAGGAGAATTTATGCAATTTTGTCACATTCTACAGACAATTTTCTTTAAGGTTTCAAACAAAATTAAGTAGGCTGAAAATAGAGGGTAAAATTAGATAAAGATTTTGAAGGTTAGGTATTTAAAAACAAAGAGTTCACGTTAAAATTACTTCCCAACAATAATCTTTCTAGTTTCACTAACAACATGAAATATCTAAAGTAAACAGATGGAAGGTATAATGTATAGCAAATGATCAGTTTTACCAATATTAGATGTGATTGTTTAAATATATCCGAGTAAGAGTTCTTTAGTAAGATAATGGTGATAAGTTTAAAATTCTCTGAACAGACCAGTTAGGAATGATGATGGGAACGCTGTACATGGCGGCAATAAAGGACCAGATCTATCCATCTGGTTGCACAGAGGCAGCGATTTCACACACGAAACGACTAAGAAATGGGAGGCGGGGAGGCGGGGAGGGAAAGAGGAGGGAGGAGGGCTGGAAGGGTTCCTCGGATTTTGGTTCATTTGGTGTTAAAGACGTGTGACAATTTCAGAGATATCCCACAATCAAAGCGTGTTAAGTCTCCCAGATTGTCAGGTAGTGCTTTCCCATAGATACATATTAAGAGAGTGATACACTCTCCACCCTGTAAAAAGAGCCGCACAAGAGAAGAGAACTGTGAGTGCTACAACTGTAACGCAACTCTCCAAGGCTAATTTAGACAAAACCCCCCAAGAATTAAGATAGTACCACAAGTCTGTATGAACGTAAACTTTTGTTTCCTTCTTTGTCTTCAGTAACGGAGAGAAAGTGGAGATGACTCCAGAGCCCTTCGGCCGGCGCGGCCTGTCCCTGGCTCCACAGCGCACAGCGCTTGAACCAGAACTGATTTAAATGTCACTTTGCAGGGAATGGGATGGGGTAACTGAGGTTTTAGCACAGAAAAGCCTTGATCATTTCATTGATAAGCCCAAATTTGTGACTGCCAGAGGGAAGGGAAGCGGGTGGGGGTGGTGATTCGGGTGGAAGGGGACAGTTACCTGTGCAGGACAGAACTACTCTGCAGCGGTGAACTTAATGCGATGTTCCCTACACATGCCGGTTTCTCATGACGCACACCTGAGACATGCTAACGATGCAGTGTTACTTCAGTTAAAAGTTACATTGAATCTCAAAGGGTGAAAGCAGTGTAGGAGGGTGTGTGCTGCAGTGGAGACCACTTGCCTGCTACTGAAATCACCTGGATAAGGTGTGATTATAAGGGACAGTAACTGCAAAACCCACAGGACTGGAGGCAAATTTCATCTATTCACTGAATTGGGCTTATCAGAAGTTGTTTTCTGAGGTTCTCCCTCCAGTTACTTTTATTTGAATATTATAATAAGATATATTAAAAACAGCACAGTAAATTATAACCATTCTAATAAAAATAAAACAAAATTTGGAATGAATTCTATGCTCTTAACTCAAAGAACAGTAAAGCTAAAAATTATAAAGTGTTGGAAAACGTAATAAATTACATGTTACTTGATTTTTATTTTTATTTTTTGTAAATTAATAACGTTTTGAATATAGAAATGCCACAATTTAGGTCCTTTTACTTTGTCATGTCTTCACTGACGACCAGTTTTCTCTACCAGAACCTTTGGTAGACCTTGCTCATTCTTTCTCTGACTTCATTTGGCTTTCATGTGGCCAGGAAGAAGTGTTCGTCCTTATTTTCTAAGACGAAGTACTACGACATGGTGCTGACACGATCATAAACCCAAACATAACCAACATAACACAGCTCTGGTGCCCCATGGCAGTGCTGGGTTATAAGTGGAAATCTAGTTGATGTGGACTATGTTTCTGTTGGTTATTATAGATTAGTGAGGTAAATTAAAAAATGGGGAAAAAAATCTCAGAATTCAAAAGTTCTAGTTGAGAAACACTGTATATAGGTTATAAAAATCATTTTCTTATGTACCTAAAACTGTGGCTTGCGTCAAGATTAGCAGGTGGGACAAATAACAAACTTGATTCTAATGTGGAAAAAAGAATAGAGAAAGGACTTAGATGTGTTTTCAGGTTTATTCCTGTTCTGGAACTCAGGACATAATCTCATAGAAGGTCAGCCCATGAGAGTTATTTTCTAAATCCAACCTCTATATTTTGTGTTCCTATGAGAAAATGCTCCATAAAGTTTCAAATTGAGAGAGTAAGAAGAACGACTTAGCCCTCAGCTTATCAAAAAGAGACATCCTTTCTGTCTCGTTAGCAAGAAACTTGTAGCTTCAAGAGGAATTAGTTCCTTTCTGTGGCTTAAGGCACACACTCAAGCGAGCAGAAGGAATGGACTGAGGATAAAATCATAGTGACTGAAGGAAAGCTTTAGACAGCTGCAGGCCGGTGGCCCAGGAATGTGTACACAACCTTGAGAGTCACTGTGGTTTGGGTTGGCTCCGGGACCCCTCTCTTACCCTTTCTTTAGGGCCAGATTGATCATACACATTCCTCTCCCTTGTAATTATCAGCTGCTTCCAACAGGTACTAAGTTTTTTTCAACCCTGCTCACTGCTGAAATCCCCTTAGGGGATTCTTCCTTTCCTGACAATTTTGTTCCTACAGCAAATATGCACCCTGTTTTCAGAAGGTTTTTGTTTCTGGTAATAGAACTTTATATATATATATATATATATATATATATAAAATCATACATGTATATATGATTATAAGCAAGAAGCGAACAGTATGAAGGTCACCAGGAGTAAAATGTAGAGTTAAGTATAATTCACTGTAGTCAATGGAAAGCAACTTCTTTTCTCTCAGTTCCTACTTTATTCATCACAAAGATATCTGACCACCTCACAATACCAAGTATCAAGTGGTTTACAGTCTAGAGTAAATCATGAGATGAGCTGCAGAGCAGAGGGACTAATAATGGAAGGAGCCATTTCTCCTTAAGATGTTACTGTAGGTCAAAGGGAGTATTTAACATTGAATAACAGGTGAATGTAGAGAGAAGGTTAGAATCGGTAAAAACAAAGATAAATTCTAGGTGGGGGAGGCAGGAAGTTGACCACTCATGTTCTGAGTAAAATAGGAAGGATTGCTGTGTGAAGAGACCATGAGTTGGGCCTGAGATAAGTAGATACATTTGCAATCACTGAAGATCAGGGAAACTAAAGAAAACCCAAAAGAAAAAGGCAATTTTAAGGGTCTAAGGTAAGAGATCATGAATTTGTAGGGTTACCTTTCCATGTGGTTATATGGATTTTTTCCCCTCCTCAGCCTATAGAGTCCTTGCCTGTATGTTTAATATCCATGGGTTAATAAGGTTTGTTTTGCTCATCAGTGTGAGTATATAAATCAATGCTTTTAAAATGGATATACTTTAGTACATTATATACGTGCTTTTTTTTTTTTTAAGTGCAAAATCAGGCATGCCTGGTGGAGTAGAGGTTAGGTCTGCCACTTATGGCTAAGTGCAGTCCACATATATTCCAAGGACCCAGGTTCTCATTCTAGTCCCAGGGGCCAGGGGGAACCACCAGGATACACAACTAAATAAAATAAAATGCTTCTTCCTCCTCTCTTTTCCTGCCTGTCTGCTGGCTTGCATTCATTCCCGTGAGCACTTTTCCTTTAAAAAATAAGGTGTTGGCCTGCCCTGATGTAGCAGCAGTTGGGTCAATCGCCTCCAAAAGGAGAAGCCACATACTCCTGGGTTCAAGTCCCAGGTCTGGTGGGGGACAACCTGTGTGAACAACTAAATGGAAATAAAATAAAGATGCTTCTTCCTCCTGTCTCTTCTTGCCTGTCTGCCTACTGACCTTCATTCCTACCTGTATCTTTCTTTAAAAAAAAACAAAAAAAAACAAGGTGTAAAATCAACATCTTCTCAAAAATTAATGTTTCCATTTCAAGAAACTCAAATGAAAAAGTTTATATGCCAAATGAGAAGAAGTGCAGAGAGAGATGAAAATAGCTTTTAAAATATAACCAGGATTCATTCAGCAGACAGTCACGGAGAACTGTACAGCAAGTTTAGGGCTTGGCTATGGAAGCTTTGCTGATTTTCATACTGTGCTTTTTCCCTGTCATCCTTAGTCTATAGAACTAAAAACTGCCTGGGTCGTATAGTGAAATCTTCCCCATTCTGATCCCTTCACCCTTTCCCTCCATCTCTTATCCCCAGTCCCACTCAGGAGACCTCAGATGGTTCAGTGGATTTTCCTTATGTTTCATTAGATTGGAAAGCCAACAGGCTAATGAATATTAGTACAGAAGCCTCATTATAAGAGTAGCAGTCTCGTGTAAAACAAGAATATGAAATGAGTTTGGGATACATGTAAAGACAGACATGGGATACAGACATGAGACTTCCAGTTGCCCGGTATCTGAGCTAGAAATGTGCTTAGAGCCACACATTTCACCCTGAAAGATGCAAGCATGTCATCCAGAACGAAGCAGCTGTCTGTCCTCATTTCTTGTAGTCACACTGCAGCTAGATTGCTTGATAAGCTGACATATGTATAACCCATAAGACTAGCATCAAAATCATGATAACGATCAAGTACACATCACCATAGCAGCCTGTGCTCCTGCATCTCTCACCTCACCCACAGGCAACCACTGGCCTCTTCTCTGGCGCTGCAGATTACTTTGCTATTTCAGTGGAACCATATCAACACCTCCTTGTCTGGCTTCTTGAACTCAGCATAGTCATCACCTGTGTTGTGGAATCAATAGCTCACTTTTTTGTTGTCAAGTTGTATTCCACTATATGAATATGCCACAGTTCTTCAGAATCCACAAGCTGGGAACTGTAGGTTATTTCCAGATTTAGTCTACTTACAAGTACAGCAGATGTGACCACTTACATCTGCCTGTGCTTGTACGGACACATGCTTTCATTTCTCTTGGGTAAATAGCTAGGAATGAAAGCAAGTACCAAACCTTTCCCAAGTGGCCATATGACTTTTCATTCCTAGTAACCATGTAGGAGAGGTACCATTCTTTCTGACTTTTCAATTCCAGCCATTCTCCAGATACATGGTGTTAGGCTCACTGTCATTTTAATTTGCATTTTCCCTAGTGACTCATGATGTTTGGCATCTCTTCATGTGCTGCTTTTCCATACATATATCTTCTTCAGTAAAATTTCTGTCTATATATTTTTTCACATTACTTATTGAGTTACTTTTGTCAGTATTTACAGGAAACACAGATTAAACACTTCTAGTAGTCTTTAAAATAGTTTTAAAGGAAAAGTACAGGCAGCAATGAAGGCAAGCAGGTAGGCAGGTAGGAAGAAGAGGAGGAAGCAACATTTTATTTTTATCTTTATTTACTAAGGGGCAACTTACTAATTAAAGGGTGACTTTAAAATCTGAATATTATTATTTTTTAATCATTAGCGAGCAGGACCATCCACCTCATACCGGCTGATCTCTAAATCACTTCCAGAACTAAGGGTACAGAGAGTGGCATGCTAGTGCTGACCCATGCTGCCTTACGAGTGCTCATTTTATATTTTTTAGGAACTTTTTAGACTGATTATTAAACAGTCATTAGTGAAAATTAAGTATGGCATACCCTGGTGGTTCAGGCGCTAAGTTGTTTGTTGTGGCATAGACCATGCAAATCCCAGGGACCCAGGTTCATGACCCGGGGCTGGAGGAACCACCAAAAATGAACAAATAATAAAAATGCTTCCTCCTGTCTCTCCCTTCCATCTTGCCTGCTTGTCTTCCTCTTAAAAAAAATAAAAATTCTGACAATTATATTAAAATCCAATATGTGACAACTCACTTCCTGATCATTTTACTATTCATGTTTTTTGTGGTTCTATATTTTATTCACATGGCAGAAGCATTATAGTTTGCTAGTATCTCATTGTGTTCACCGGATGTCCTGTGACAGCTTGAAATGGGATGCAGTGGGAACATTTACTCCAGAAAAATCTGCAAACACCACAACCAGAGTTTTTCCCCCTGGAGAACTCATTGTTAAACATTATCCAGCACACTGGTGGTGGCAAGGCCTTCAAATTGAACTGACTCACTATCCATGTAGAATAACTGAAGCTTCATTTACATGAGAATTTACTTTTGTGAAACAGTTCTTTAAGAACTAATGATTATTTTTTGCTACAGAATGAAGTTTACAACCCATACTTTCCTTACTACTCAATTCAAAATTGAGAGTCAAATTACTGAATAAAGGAGGATATCAATACATTATTTTGGTGATTCCAAGTTAAAACTACATAAAATGTTTTGTTTGGAGTATAACTAGAAGAAACACAGAGGAAGATAGATATTAAAATGGGCACTAAAATAAGAAACCACATTTTAATTCATGTAAGAATGGGGGGAAATATACTAAAATGAGAAGAGCAAATGATGATACGAAAGGAAAGTTTATTCTAAATCTCCAATCAGCTTTTTAAAGGTGGATGGAACACTTTAAGTCTAAACCTGCCAGAGATGCTGGGCGCTTCTGCTGCTCTAAAGTTACACATGCAGGAGCAGTTCAGAGCCAAAAGAATAAAGTATGCAGGACAAATTTTCACTTTAAATATAGACCTACCGCTATGACTGGGTACCCATTACAATTTACTTTGAGGAAGTATTAGAAGGGCGTGCCCTGATGGTTCAGGTGTCAAGCCCCTGTCTGGGGTGCCGTCCACATATGGTCCAGGGACTTGGGTTTGCGGCTCGGGATGGGAAGTGGGAACAACTAAAATGAACTAAGTACATAAAATGCATCTACCACCTCTTTCTTCCTGCCTGTTGCCTGCCTGCCTTTTATTCCTGCCTTCCTTCCTCTTAAAAAAAAAAAAAATGTATTAGAAGAAATTAAGGATTTAAAAAGAAATAAAACCATCTTAAATTTCAGAGTCTAAATGAAAGGTATACTTAAAATATCAAGGAAGCAAACATGTATGTAACTTTCAATGAGACATTTGTTATGTCTCACATGGAATTCAAATTGAACTTAAAGAAAATGTCTTCCAAAACAAATGAACAAACAAACCCCAACAGAATTCACAGGACACAGGAGGTGGGGAGGGGAGAAGAAAGGAGGGAACAAGGTCGGGGTGAAGGCACTAGAACTATGGTGGTGGGTGTGGTGTGAGACAGACTGAGGTGCAATTTCAGTATCCAAAAATGCATATTGCAATGTAAACAAAATAAATAAGAAAATGAAAAATAGTTCATTAACTGGGAAGAAAAAAATTTGTCTGGATTATAGTGAGGTATTATAGTACCTCGAGGCACTAGAAGTGACAGTCATTTAGAATGACACATATAAAGAATAGCAATTTGGTATTCAGTTGGAAGGACCAGACAAACAATCTTTAAACTACTTAAAACCCCACACACTCGTGCCCTGGTGGATGGACCACTGTTTATGTCTAAACTATCAACGATGTTGATGTTACTGGTGTCCAGAGGACAGCACAGTCCACATACATTCCAAGTACCCGGGTCCATGTCCCGGGACTGGAGAGGAATAAGTAAGATGTTCAACTGAAATAAAAAAGATGCTGCTTCTTTCTCTCTTCCTACATGCACCTTCCTACATGCAACCAGAAGAAAACCCACAAAAAAATCCACAAAACAAACCCTGAGTAATCATTTAACCTGTAAGTAGAGAAGCACTTGCTGAACATTTCCAAAACTGAATAAATCACTATTTCTCCCTAACTATTGCCCTTTTTCCAAAATCCTTTCCTCTTCTGACTGACTTATTTAGGTGAAGACATTGTCTAATCACTGAGGCTCACTGTATTGGAGTAATCTTTTTCTGTTCACCCTTTGCTTTATGTATCAGTCCCCATTTCTACTTATTTAGACCTTCAAATGTATATTATACCTTAAATTTTAAAATGCACATGTTCAAAGTTTTCATCATTATTTTATTTGTGTAATTTTTCTGTGAGTCAGGCAGAAGCTATTAACATTTCATCATTCTCTTGAAAGCCTATAGGATGACCAGTATATAAATAGGAGGCAGAATTAGGTAGTTAAATGATGGGCCCAAGTTGACAGGACCAGTAATTACAAGTTCTGGACTCTGACGTCAACATTCCTTTCATGATACTATGGTGCGTCTCATCTGATCCATCACTGCAGATTTCTACTGGGTTTCTCTGCCTCTGCTTACTTCTCCAGTCTAGTTTGCACATCAGAATAAACACTTTTTATTACAAGGTACTGCAGTTAGAAGTTTTCAATGGTTTCCTACTGTACAGAGAATAAAATTCAGAAATTTATCTTTACTTTTATACATGAAGTCTGTAATCAAACTGTGCTCCTCACGTTACTTCGAACACACTTTAATCTCCTGAGACCACACCTTAGCTTTCAGCAGTGTTTGCTTCCTTTGAATTACAAATCCCTGAGTAAGTTCTGCAGGAACCTGGACGTTTACAATTTATGATATTTTATACATAAGTAATGTATATAAGCACTATATGCCTTGTGTTTATTCTATATTGATTTATAGCTTCTCTATAGACTGAACATACATATGTGAGCTTTTTGGTGGACAGCAGACAGGGAGCATCCAATGAAGTAGGCAGTTGGTTTTGATCAAGCTTCTGCAAATAACTAGAAAAGCTGGCTCAAGACCAACCACCAATCAGTATGTCTGTTTGCAAGCACCAGAGAGCTACCCCGTCTCTGAGGACCGCAGAGCAAGGTGCAGGAGACTGACAGGTGCCCACTGCAATCGGGCCCCTTTCTGCTAGAGGCAACTACTTCCTCCAAGACCAGCTGAGAGAACGGCCAGAGCTCTCTGCAAGCTCACAGGAAAACATGCGGTTTAGGGCTCAGTAAGGGAGAGATCAGCACCTCGGACCAGGAGTTAGAGCAAACTGATAGTGGCAGGGACTGAATCATCTCACGTGCTCCCGGACTGCGGTCTGAGTCTGCGCATGAGTGCAGTGCAGCTGCCTATTAGAAGCAAGAGAATCCACCCTGGAGGGAGGCAATGCTGTCGTCCAAACCTCAAAATACCTGCCAATATTTATATACAGCTTAACAATACTATTAAAAGGTGGAATTTTCATTGTACTTTTCCTGCTAACGCCTTCACGGAGCTTTGTAGATTTATAATTTTAAGTTTTTCACCAAATTAGGAAAACATACTACTACTTAAAAAATTAGACAGAGAAAGTGGAGGGATCACGCGTCTCCACAGTCTGCATAGCTGGGGAACATGGCGCATATAGTGCCCACTGGTTTCAGGCATATACTTCATTCTTCAGGTCAGGACCCCAGATTTGTTGGTTGCGGTCCACCGTCTGGCTCCACAACCTCGCCAGTTTCCCAGTTGGCTTGTTGCTGCTCAGCCTGTCAACTTACTCCCGAGCCGCCGACAGTGAGCCGAGCCTGCCCTAACCTCGGGCCAGTCTCCTGCGTTCCTTCCTGATGGGCGCTTTCTCGCTATTTCAGGGTCACTCGTGTTGTGCAGTGTTCACGAACAATCAGCTTTTGCCAGCTCACTGCGGACCTTCCATCAAGTCCCACGCTTGTCTCCCCCGTGAGCAGGTCAGAGGAAGTTCCTAAAGCCCCTTCGCACGGCCGAGGGAGCAGCGCTGAAGGCGTGGGGCGCCTCTAAAGGAGTCACCTGCTCACAGCTTGGCGGTGGCTGTGCTCCCAGTCTCACGGGGAATGGCCTGTGTGCTTACTCACTTGTATGGTTGGTGAATCAGATACCCCAGTGGTTACTCAGTCACTTGATGTCTCAGGTCAGGTGCTCCATCTCCACCAGGCACCCGTCGCAAATTAGGAACGACTTTTCAGACACAAAGGCACTGTTAGCTGTGGAAGATGCAGCGTTTCTCCCAAACCCGAGGGACTGTGTTGCTTCGTCCTGCTGGCACGTGACATCCCCATCACGAGAACTTCCAATCGCTGCTCCATCATAGAGCCCACCAGGCAGACAGTGTGCTGTGTTCGCGCAAAACTAGTTTCAAGTAAGGACGGCTGCTTAAAAAGCAGGTCTCAGAGACGCTGCCCCCAGAGGGCCACAGGGCCTTTTCCTCTGATGTGTGGGGAATACAACTTGTCACTCACTTCAACCGCGAACGTGTGTCAGGCCTCTGGAACCCCAGACACTCGTGGCAGGTCTCGAAGTCTTGCAGGATTTCTCCTGCATCCTCAAGTATGCAGATGTCTTGCTAAAGCATGTAGCATGCTTGCTATTTCCTGCTCAGTCCTGTGTCATGGAACAAATCTCATCACTGTAACAGGACACTGTGAGCGCCCATGGCACAGACAGATGATCAATGTTCCCTCACACCACAGAGAGGACAGAAAAGCTGACAACCCTGAGACAGGGCGGCAAGGGCTGCCTGCTATCCCTGCAGGCCGTCTGCCTCCGATTTCCCTCTCTGGTCTGAACGGAGCGCGTATTTCCAGATCGACTATATACTACACTATGTCATGTCCAAGTCTTCACTAATTTGCTCCAACAAGATACCACCTAGAAGAGCAACTACAATTGGCAGCCACTCTCGTTCTTCACTGGCTAGTGTTCGTACTTGTCATTCTCTGTGGCCATTCGGTAAGTACACGGGGAATCTGAACGGGAATGTTGTTGAATCACCATGCCGCCACAATGGCACGATTTCTGCATTTCCCCAGGGCCGTGGTACTACTTTCGTGTTCACTGACTTGGTGAGGAGCGGCAGAAAGCAGTTCTATGGAACTCTTCCTACTATAGCGCGCTCCATTGCTCATGAAACAAAAATGGGACATGGCTTCAGTTACTAATATATTTATTCTTACTACATATTTGAGGCTGGAATATGCACCTCACTGGACGCACTGCCAGCCAGACTCACCCGGAGACTTCATCTGTCACTTGACTTTCTTAAGCCCAGGTTCTGACCAAGGGTCCAGGGTGGGGTTTTGGGTCTCCAGGTATTAGGGTACATTAAGATGCCAAGATCTAACGAGCCTCAGAAGGTCTGGTATTTTCCTTTCTCATAAAACATTACTGGAAAGGGATAAGGGTAGTGGTTTCCTAATTAACCCACTGGAAATATCTGGAGAGCTAATAAGAAACACCAATGCCTAGGTCCCAACTCCTTGGAAATAATCATTTCGCTTGTCTGGGATGTGTCTGGGGCTCTAGAATTCTAATTTGTTCTGATGTGCAGACAAGTCTGGGAGTCACTGGATTAGGGAACTCATGGTTACACAGCTGTGGTTGCACTGCAGGGGTTATTCCTCAGAGGGACCCAATTTCTCCCCATCACCTTAAGTCTGTGAGCTGGATGAGAAACTTCAAATTTCATTACAGTATTGTATGTTAACTTCCAAAAATTTCTCTATCCATGTTGAGCAGCAACTTAGGTTATTTAACTACTTCATTTCTAAGGATCTTGAGATCATTTAGCCATTACCACTTTCCCTGTGGATCAAAACACTGGTAAATGTTCTCTTCTTTGGCTTTTTAAGATAATTGTGCCCATCTTGTCTCTGATGCCATTACGTTGCCTCTACCTCTCTGGGATTCTATCATCCCACTGAGACCAGGAAACCCAGTTCTAGCAAGCACTCATCACCATCATCTGGCAGACAAAGGACAGCCACTTTGAGCTCTCAGGAATGCTGGTCCCCATCACCCGTGCTCCCATCACCAGTGTAATTTCTTACTGGAGAGGAGGATGATTCTTGCAAATACAGTGGTGAGATACGTTTAATTTATAGCATAATCAAAGACAGGCAAAACTCATCTCTGATTAGAAACAAGGTAGGCACATTCTGGGAGAGAAGGAATTGGGCACAGTCCATACATCCCGAGGTCCTGTGTTCACATCTTGGAGCCAGTGGGAACAACCAAAGATTAACAACAAAACAAAGTGCTTCTTCCTCCTCTCTTTTCCTACCTGCCTGCCTCTGCTCGCCTTCATTCCTGCCTGTACCTTTTCTTTAAAAAAAAAGAAAAAGAAAGAAAAGGTGGCTACATCTGGGGAGAAGGATAGTTCTTAGGTCACCTAAGATGGTTTCAGTGTGCGAATACATGTGTATTTTAACTTAATGAAATAAAATTAACTTCTGAGTAAAAGTTATATTTCAATTTTTTTAAAGGACGTTTCTAAGATCAGGTTTATGCTTCCTTGCCCCATCAATTCAAATAATTCTTCCTTCAAGATCCAGTTCACATTCCACATTGTATATGTCGCTCAACCACTTCAGCTACGAGTGATTTCTCTTTTTCCCTGGTGTTTATTATGTGTATTGGTGTTTATCTTGGGAAGGAGGATAATATAGTAGAGAAACAGTATGGGCTAGGGGGCTTTAGTTGTCATCTGTGAGGTAACAGCAGAGAATAGTGACACAATCAGATCGTGTCTGCCTATCACTAACTTGTCTGACCAATTTTACTCATGTTTCTTGGAATACGTGCACACCTGTAAAACACACACGCAGGCAGTAGTGTCAGCCTGCTAGAGTATCTGCTCCCAATGGATAAGCTCTGTCCGCACCTCTCTGCAATGTGCTTACGGCCACGTATCGCTGCACCTCGACTGCAGGCTAGCTTAGTGACCTGCTCAGTCACAGACTCCTGTGGCTGTGACTCTGTGCAACTGCTTAGACAATGTCTGGAGTGTCTTTTGGACACTTCCCTGAAGACACTATGCATGAGCCCTGGGAAACTTACAGAACACTTTCTAGTCAAATGGCAGCATGAGGAGAAATAGCAATGGCTGTCTCAAGCCATTAGATTCCGGGGGTTTGTAATGCAGGAACAGGTAATTCTGGGGGAAAACATCCCTTTACCTTTGTTACCTAACAAAGGTAATATTGGTGATACTAACCAATCTTTTGTGGCAGAGACCGCTACTGCTTCTCAGTGCCTATCTTCTCTTCTTGCTTGGGCTTAGAACCCCACATTTTACCTTGGTGCAGTCTTACAACTAGGACTGTACTTCGTGGCCTCCCTTGACGGTATGGCCATGGCTACATTTGGCCCACAGATTTCTAAGTAGAAATGATGACTGCAACTTCCGTGACATGCCCTAAGAAGAAGCCTAGTCTTTCCATTTCCCGCTCCCAGCTAAGTCATGGCAGGAGCTAAGAACAGTGACCTCAGGACATTACACAGAAGCCGCATGTTGAGCACAGTAGAGTGAGTAACTAGAAGGAACTTGCATCCCTAATATCTGAAGCTGCTGTATCAACCTGAATGGTTTTCGTAATTATGGAACAGAAAAAAATAAACTGCCATATTATTTAAATGATTACTATGGCTTTAGAATAACAAAATACACAGCACACGTAATATACATGTTTCAATATTTCCTCCATATAATTCAAATGTGTATAAAAACACAAATATATTTGAGTGCATACACACATACACATTTATGTGTGCCGGTAATGTAGCTTTACAGACTGGAATCAATTTGCATTTCCTTGATTTCTCGATCTGAATCTTTTCACATTTGGATTTACAATTTACTGAATTTATATCCTTTGCCCACTGTTTTCTGTTCAGTTGCATGTTCCTTGGATATGAATTCCTAGAAGTTCTTTGTATATTATATTAGATGTTAAACCACCCTGTAAATAGTTTTCTAGATGTATTATTTATTTAACTATGTTTATATATTTTTTAATACAAATTATTTTTTCATATTGACCAATATTTTTGAGAAGAATGTATTCTGGTATTGTTGGGTGAAGCATTCTATAAAAGTAATTCAGTTCAGTTCATGGCTGGTACTAGAGTTCAGCTATGTCCTTGCTTGTTTTCTGCCTACCGGATATCAATTACCTGACTGGAAGAAGAAAGGTCTCCAACTGTACAAGTAAATTTGTCTCTCTGCAGCTCTATCAATTTTTGTGTTGGCTTTTTTCATGCTCTGTTGTTAAAGTATACACACATTAAAGACTATTACATATTTTTGGAAAACTGACTTTTTTTTTTTTAATCTATCCCTGATGGCTTCCCTTGTTCAGAAGTCTGCTTTGTCTGGACATAACTACAGCTTTCTTTTGGCTGTATGAGCATAGCAGATCTCTCTGCATTCTTTTACTTCTGACCTGTGTATGTCTCTACACTTAGTTTATGTAGGTTTCTTATACACGGTTCTTGAGAAATGAAGATCTAGTAAGAGCTGCTGGCTTCCTCTCTACAAATCAATGCTGAGTAAGTACACAAAAAAGGAAGCAAGGGCTTAAGGACTAATATTTTTTTTTTAAAAAAAAGCGGGGGTTGGGCAGAAAACCCCAGTTAAGGGTTGAAAGTTTTGAAATACTGTCCCTGCCACTCCCCCCAAACTGCCTTGGGACAATCAGTGCCAGACCACAGCCGCTGCAAGTATCATCAGCAACAGATGTAGCTTTCCACTGCTGGATAATAAAAGTCTGATGAAGCAAGTTGCTGAAGTGTGTGGACTGATCAGGTACTAGACTTAAACAGGAACAGATGCTTAATTAAAAATAATTTAAATTTTAAAAATAAGCCAAGTATTCAGTCAACAAATTTTTTTTGAGTACCTACCAAGTATCAGGTACTGAAAATTCACGAGTGAATAAAATAGATAAAAATCTTTATTCTTGTGTAACTTACTTTTCTAGTGGTAAGAATGGCATGGAGAAGAGACAAAAACATACAAACAACTAAAATATCTAACAGATCATTTTCAAAGACATGCCATAAAAATAAAGCTGGGCAGGGTAGATTGGGAGAGCAGAAAAGGGATTCAATTTAAAAATGAAACTAAAACAGAAATCAGGAAGATGCAGAGTGGGAGGTTACTAATACGGAAAGAAGGAACAAGATTCATAAAAAAGTAAGGAGCATGTGCCCTGGTGTCTAGAGATCTAGCATCCTGGAAGCAGTCCCACATACATTCCATGGTCTCTGGTTCAAGACCCAGGAATGAGGTAAACAAACAAACAAAAAGCTTCTTTTGCCTCTCTGCCTGCCTGCCTACTCATCTCACCTTCATTCCTGCCTTCATCTTTCCTTTAAAAAAAAAAAAAGTATGAATATTAGATATGAAAATACAAGTTTAAAGAACATCACAGATGGATAAACAGGATGGATCAGATTTTGTGGTGCTTAGGAGTACAGGATTTTAATATTGTTAGGCAGTTAAAATGTCTAGGTCTTTCTCTTTGTGGTTTCCAGTGCTTTCATGTATGAAAAAACCTCATCGAGTCTTTCAGCTTCATAATTAAAATATTTTAAATTATGTTTGCACTAGGTAATTCAAACAAAATAGAAGTACAAAGTAAAAGACCTCATCATTCTCCCTCATTGTCCTCACAGAAAGTCATTTTTCTATGTATCCTTCCAGAAATTTTTATGTATAATGTGTTTATGTATATATGCGGATCTAACATTTAAAAATAAAAAAACACTATACAGTTTCTGCAACTTTACTTTCCCCCACACATAAGAGTTCTACTTCAGACTGAGGTTTCAAATGACAGTAAACATTTCTTTCCTTACTTTTACAGGTAATGAAAAGATTGACGGCGCCAGGGTTTGCGGACCCAGGGAGGGGTGAACAGGTGGAAGAGACACTTGAGAACAGTGAACCTGCTCTGCATGAGCCTGCAGGGTGGACAGGTGACACTGTCCTCAACAGGGAGAAACTCCATGTAAACTATGGACTCGGATTAGTAAGATCGATATTGTGTTGCCTATTGTAACAGATGTATCACACTAATGCAAGATGCTAATGGGGAAGCTAAGTAAGTATGATGTGAGGGGCAACTTGAGGGGGTAGACAGCTCATACAGAAGCTGTGTTTTCTGCCAGTTTTTCTGTAAACCTAGAACTTCTCTGAAAAATAAAGTATTAAAAAAACTTCCATTTAGAAAAATATTTTTTACAGCTCTGTACAGGGTATTTTAGAGTAGGAAGCAAGAGGTCAATCATAGTTTGCTGCCCTGGTCCAGGCATGAAAACATTAGAACCAAGGTAGCAAATAAAAGTAGTCAGAATTTTCAGATGTGCAAGTACTTAGAATATCACCTAGAAAGTGAAATGTAAAGTTACTCACTTAAAGAAGTAATCTGTCGGAAATAGTATGTTAATCAGGAGTAGGAAAACCCAATATGCTTAAGAATGACGAGCCAAAGGAAAAACGCAGCTAAAAAAAATGTGAATAGTCACAGGTGACAGGTGAATATGTTGTTTTAAATAATCAGCACGACTTGGCACGCCCTGGAGGCTCAGGGGCTAGGGTGCACACCATACAAAGTACAGGGACCTAGGTTTGAGACCCAGGACTGGGGGTGAGAGGGAGACCTCCAAACAAAAAACAGTTCAAAAGACACAGAAGAACTAGGAAACTGTCCATCTATCATACTTGGCATTGCTTATGTTCTTGAATCATTTCCAGATTTTTATAACCTACATATTTTTTGAATCAATCATTAACAAACTATTACTGAATGCCTTTAATCGAAATAGGATTGATGCATACAAAATGAAGCTATCTCTGAGTTTGCAAGTTCAAAGGCAAAATATTAAAAAGTTATATATAACGTAACATATTCTTAAATCTCACAACTTACATCCTACGTACGGCAGCATCATAGAGCATTAGTCAGATTCTTAATGACTGGTTTACCAGCAGTTGGAGAACTCTAGTTCTATAAACTCCTGAGGTAAATAAGAATTTGTCCTATTATTTAATAGGTTCACATGAAGATTAAAATGAGCATGAAAATTGTAAAGCAAAAAGATACCTTCTAAAAATTTCAACTGTCTATAAAATTATGCTTTTTATTATGTACTTAGATATGTCTATATGCACATTTGCTTTGTACTTATAACCTCTTTCTAGTCAATAGTTGCAAGAGTGGTATCTAAATATATACTCATAGAATTATAGAGTAGAAAGATTTTTGCAAAGATTATTCTACCAAGCCGCTCTAGGAATTTTATATTAGGCGATTCTAAATATCACTTATTTTTTGCACCACAAAGTATATGGAAGATGACTGAAAGTTTTATCATGTTTTTAATTTACAAATACCAGTTTTATTTAATTGTGCTTTTATTTCCAGTCTGCTACATTTCCTCTTAAAACTGTGGGTCTAGCACAGTTAAAAATGTGGTTGCTCATAAACAAAGGGGAAGTATAACGTAAATGCTTGAATAAAAATTTTAATAAAATTATTTTTAAAAACTTGCCTTCTCATGTAATACTCATTCATTAAATCCCAAACTATAACCCAGGAGCTAAGTCTCTTCTCACAATGTTCGAATATATTAGGTTCCCTCATCAATTTCATCCCACCAGTCAAATTCATCAATGTTGTAATTCCTGTTACACTTTCTTAATTTGGGTTCCATACCTCCTGGGTCACATGTCCTACTTTTGCTTGGTTGACTCCCCACCTAGGTGGTATACATTAGCTTTTTTTCCTTAAAGTTATTTTATCGCAGTAACTTTGTTTTACAAATTAAAATATACTCATCTGTGTAGGCTCCCCATATGTGCAGTTTCCCAATTTTGAAGTATTGTGTCATTATCCTTTAGTTTCCAGAGCTGCTGTGGAAAATATAGTCACCTTTGTATGCATCACGTGCAACCTGTGTTTTTCTTTGCATAAACTTGTATAATCTGCTTTTTATCTCTCTGTCTTTTATCTTTGTAGAGTAAGGGGAGACAGAAAGCACACAGAGCAAGAGTGCTAGAAATCTGCATGGAGTCCCTTTGTACAATTTATACTTACAGTAATCTTAATAAGATCCCCAAAAGTCACATAATTAACACTGACACAGCATGCTGTCATACTGACCAGGCAGCCCTAGAGTAACCACTGTAAAAAAACAAAACAATGTGCAGCTATTTAAAATAAGGATGTGTTGGGAGTGATGTAAAAAAAACCCAACAAAAACATTAATTATGATGATGACAAAAGATAACACTACCTATGCACATATATATGCCAAGTACTATTTTAATTGCCTTATATGTATTATGAATTCACTGAATTGCTATATAAATACAATCTTAAAAGGTAGGTACTATCTACACTTTTTTTTTTTCTTTTAAGGGCAGATGCAGGCAGGCAGGCAGGAAGAGGAGGAAGAAGCACTGTTTTATTTAGTCGTTCATTTTGGTTGTTCCTGCTAGTCCCAGGACAAGAACTTGGGCAAAAAACTAAGTCCTTGGAGGCCTATTTCACTAGGCTGCACCTGGTATTACCTGCGCTTTTATAGGTTGTATAATTTACCCTTGGTAGAGTCAGAATTTTAGTCCAAATGGTCTAGCTTCACAATCTATGGTCTTAACTATTATGCTAACTACCTTCCAAAAGAGGACAGCAGTCTTTGCTATTTGTTTTGTTATACTGCTATTAAATATCTTTTCCTGACAAAATAAAAAGTTGGCCAACTTATGCTGATTTCGTCAATTAAAAACACTGACGAAATCTAAAACCCTGGAAATCACTAGTTTTAGAGCCAGTGGAGAGCAAGTAAGTACAAGCTTGAGAGAAGATAAGTGATGAAGGAAGGTCACAGAGGATGAGTTCTAGAACACAGGGAACAGTGAGACTTGAAGAACAGGCCAGATGCTAAGTATAGGAGGAATTTAAGTCAAGTTTAGACAAGATGGTGAGGAAAGATCTTCTGTAACTAAAAATCAAGGTCAACTGAGTTCAAAATAAGCCTGGTATTATATTACACGGCTTAATAATTAATGTAGAATAGTAAAGATCTGGAGCAACTTTTGTGAGGAATGGGAACTATAAATAAATTCAATGGACTGAGAGACTAGAAAAACAGAGTTTAACACTAAATATCTGAAAGAAGTAAAAGAATAAGTTTAGTGGGAGTAAAGGTGCAGAACATGCACAAAAAATATACGAAGTTGAGGTCAGAAGGTAAGACTTGAATTTAAAATCGCAAAGACGGTGGAGACGCATTCATTAATGGTGAGGAAGATAATGATAATAACCATCCATTAAGCACACTAAAATTAATTATATCTAGTAATAACCACCATTATAGCACACTACAGAGGGGAAAACTGAGACTCTAATAAATTATCAGTAAAAATTCATCTAGAGCAGAAGGGGTCTGGAAGTCTCAAGGCAATTTTGAAGAAGGTAGATGGATGGATATATAGAGATTTTTTTTAAGCAGTTAACTTTTATTTTTATTTAGTTGTTCACATTGGTTGTTTCCCCCCAAATCCAGGACTGGAACCACCAGGGGGCGCCCAGTAGGTGGCTATTAACTGTTGTTAATATCTTGCTGGGTACTAACACTCATCACAAAGCTAGAGCACTCATAACAGTGCGGCATTGTCATAGATGTCATGTGCAAACTGATCATAGGGAAAGAACAAACAATCCACGGATGTGTGGAGGTTGAATTTGCGATCAGTGACATTACAAACCATAAGTCAGACTACTCAATAAAGGCTGCTAGAACAATTAGTTTACATATCAAGTCTAAAAAATTAAGTAGAATGAACTATCTACCTCATGTATAAAATATAATGGGCTGATAAAAACCTAAGTACAAAGAAAAAAAGCTTATTAAAACTTCTAGCGAAAAAGATGCATGTATTTTGTGACTCTGAGGTAAAGTTGAAAACTTTTAGCAAAAAGACAGATGAATATATTGGTGATTTGTGATTAAGAAATGATTTCTTAAACAAGACCTCCAAAGCACAAAATGTAAATGAAAACATGAATGAGTCGGACTGCATTGATTTAAAATACATTTCAACATAAAAAAAGATGGTCAACGACAGTCAAAGGAAAGGGATAGGCTGGGAGAAGAGAGTCAACCAATAAACAAGTTATTATTATCCAGAAGCCACGAATGAATGCAAGATGAACAAAGCTGCAGTGAAGCGGACAACGATGGCCAGAGGTGTGTAGGAAGCATCTGGGATGAGCAGTACTGGAGAAAACGGGGTTGGAGACAGAGGTGTGGACTACATGAATTTATCGATCATATCTGAGTTCACAGGATCAGATGAACTTATCGAAGGAAATCGTGTACAGAAACGAGACACAGGTGAGCCCTGGTGGCTCAGTCCACGGCTCTGGATGTGCTGTCCACGGGAAGCCTATGGGCCAGGCTGAACAATCGACAGGAACAACTACCGGGAGGGATGGATGGATGCTTCCTCCTCTCTCTGCGGGGGGCTACTTGTTTCCAACCCTGCCTGCTTCGGTCCTCAAAATCAATAAATTAAATATGAAAAATGTAAATCAGACACAAAGCAGACAGGAGATTGCTGATCCGAACTCAAGTTCTTAACATTAAATAACTCCTTTAACTGTATTCATGTATTATTTTATCTGGCCATTTCTGACCATAAAATTATTTTATATCTTGTAAAGGTGGCACCTAAATATAAGAAATAAATACTAATAAAACCAGATTTTGTTGGACAATATGTCAGAATGTGGTCACATAAGGTTATCATTTCTATTTAGAACAATATTCTCTTCAACGGCTCTGTTCATGTACTGTCCTGCAGTCAAGTGGCAACCATAAAAAAGCAGGAATGGCCATACTTTTATCTAAAACAGACTTCCAACTAAAAAACATAACAAAGACAGAGAGGGACATTAGATAATGATTAAGGGGTCAAGCCAGCAAGAAGACATAACACTTCCCAACATTTGTGCACGAAATGAAGGAGCATCAAAATATATTAAGCAAGTATTTTAGACCCGACGAGCGGCATGGACAGCACCACAATGACCGTAGGCGACCCCAACACCCCACTCACAACAACGGACGGATCAACCAGGCAGAAAATCAACAGGGAAACAGCAGCTTTAAATGTCCTTTTGGAACACTTAGGTCTCATAGACATATACCGAACACTTCATCCAACGACTACAGATTACACTTTCTTCTCAAGCATGCAGGGAACATTCTCAAAGATAAATCATACGTTGGGACACAAAACCTGTGTCAACAAATTTACAAAGAATGAAATCATACCAAGTATATTCTCTTAGTACAGTCTCTTAAAACCAGAAATCACCCACAATCAACCACGAAAATAAGGAAGACCCCCTAATTAACTGGAGACTAAACAATATGCTTCTGAATGCCTCTTCGGTGAAAGAAGAAATCAAAGAAGAACTTAAAAAATACTTAGAGATGAATAAGAATGAAGACACAAGCTACCAGAATCTATGGATGCAGGGAAAGCGGTACTAAGAGGGAAGTTATTGTAATCCAGGCCCACCTCAAGAAAGCAGAAAAATTACAAATAAACACTCTAACCCTACATTTAAAACAACTAGAGAAAGAAGATTAAAGCCAAAAATCAGTAGAAGAAAGGTTATGATCAAAATTTGAGCAGAAATAAATAGAAAACATGAACTGCCAAGAAGACAGGGTTGTGGAAATGATATGCAAATTTAGGATATGAATCAATACAATATTTAAATTGCAAAGTAATGGAATTTAAGAAAGCACTCTCAATAATCTACAAAAAGCAATTTTTTATTGGTAGGGTTAGGAACCGTCTCCTTTTCAATATATTACCGTATGTCATGAATGCATCAGAATAGCTAATGCACACATCCCACAACTCTTCTCTAAATTTGAAGGACCCCCCCCAAAGTTTTATCCAACTATACATAATTTATTACATTCCTTCTACTTGCAAACAACAAAGTACATAAATTACTCAGAAAAGCCAGTCACAAAAATACTACATAGTGAATATATCCTCTTACATGATGTTCAAGAAATGGTGTTGGTGATATGGGGAGCCTGGTTAGAGGGCACGAAGACTTATTCCATATATATTGATCGGGGTGGTGGGCACATCAAACTGCATTTGGCATCAAGTGTTTTACTATGATATGCCTTTTAATTAAGGTCTACTTTTATTTAATTCCTTAAGAAAAAACTACTAAGAGGTTTTACGAATCTCACAAAACACAGCTTGTTTTGTCCTTGTCACGATGATGCCTCTAATTACAAAACAAATCATCTAATGGTGTTCTCCAAGGTTTTCTTCCCCTAAGGAGCCCATCTCTCAACTCACTCCAACCTTAGCCATGTCCCCAGAGTGCCTCAGCAGAAATTAAAGATAACTACCCAAAGAAGTCAGAAAGTCAGAGGGCAGGGATGTTTGAGATAAACCAGCTCCAGAACCTCTCCCATCAAACCAAGAATAAGTTCCCAAAAGGAAACTGAAATCTTAATGTAGGCATCAAACTTTTAATCATCACTTTGTCATCTTTTATATTGCCCTAGCTTGCCAGCATGAAAGTGTATTTAAACATCATCTTAGAAATTCCCCTGTAATTTTACTTTACAGTCTTGAATCGGATAAAAATGATAGTTAATCGATTTACCTAGATTTCAATAAACTTTTGAACTTTTTTTTTTTTTTTTGGTGGTCAAATATTTTTAGACAGCTCAGAGTAAGAAAAGCAGTTTTAAAAAATCCTTTCCTTCTCGCTTTACAATTAAACTACCAAGGGAAAGATTAAAAAGATATACATGTATTACAACCGGCTGATGCACTGCCAGACGGACACCGGTGCAGCCTGCGGACACTGCGTCTCGGTCAAGGGCAGCACTGCCGTTAGGAGGCGCTGTGATAAGACGCGCACGACGCGCGATCCGCAAGCGCCCTACTTCGGATGCGTCGCTTCAGCAGCACGTGAAAACCACGTCCAGGAAGGTGTTGGTTCCAAGTGCCTGGAGTTGTCTCCTTTCACCCTTCAGCCTTCTTCGGATGTTTACAGAGCAAAGTAAAACTTAAAAATGTTTAGACAAACTTTTAGCTGGTAAGAGATGCCCTGAAACACGGCATAAAACTAAGGCTTCGCAGTCTTGAGCACGTCAATTCGGCCCCAGCTAAGCGAGCGAAGGGCGATGGGCAGAAGGAACGGAAAGGAGGACGGACCGTCAGGGTCTCTCCGAGCCTCAGGGCCGCGGCAGGCGCGCCAGCGGGCCAGGCGGCGCCGTCCTCCGACCACCGCTGCGGGACGCGGCGCTGACCAGGCCCGGGGACACAGGCTCCGGGTGCGCAGGGGCGGCGGGTCCGCTCCCCGAGGGTCCGGCGGGGGTCCGGCGCTAGCGCGGAGGTAACGACGCCGGGGAGACTCACTTTCAGTGAGGGAGACGCCTAAGGGCTCTACCAGCAGACCCCGTGTCTCCCGCGCACGCCCCGCAAATGGGCTTCATGTCACAAGGAAACTACTCGGTCAGGCTCCGCCCTGACGTTACCCGTACGCGCCCCTCAGCTTCCGCCCCAAACGTCATCTGTACGCGTCCCCGCACGCGGCCAATCGGCGCCCGGCAGGTCACCGCTCCTCGGCGCGGCACAGAGCCCGCCCCCCGCCCCCGGCCAGACGCAGCCGCCGAACGCCGCGGCTCACGCCTCTACGCGGCCGCTTCCGGTCGGCCGCGGCCGCCTTGCGCGCAGGCGCGGCAGCTGGTCCCGGGAGCGCGCGGTCTGGGGCCCGAGCGGCGCCGCGGAGACGATGGTGCTGGAGACCGTGTCCCGCATCGTGAAGGTACAGCTCCCCGCCTACCTGAAGCGGCTGCCGGTGCCCGAGAGCATTACCGGCTTCGCCCGGCTCACAGGTAATCGTCGCCGCCAGCGAGGGCCCGCCCTTGCGCCGTCCCTCGGCGCGTCTGGGGGTGCGCAGCCCCTGGGCCGTGCGCGCGGGTCCGGTGGTCCCTCCAGGGGGCGGACGCGCGGAGTGCGGTGGGCTCGCCGGTGCCCCCCTCGGCCCCGCTGGCCCCGGGTTCTTGCCGCGGCTGCTGTCTGCCGCGTCCCGCGCGGAGAGAAGCGGGGCTTCTGCAGAGGAGCGGCGGCGTCCCGGGCCCCTGCGACCTCCGTCGCGCTCCGCGGGGCGCGTGTTTACCGCGGGGAGGTAGGTGGTCGCTGTTGCAGGCACTGTGTCGGGTGTGCGGAGGACACATGTAGGTGGCATTTCACTTAGTACCGGAGCGACCTCCACTCCCACCGGGGAGTGCGGACCTGACAGGTCCTGGAGGTCACCTGCCTGACTGCAGGCCTGGAGGCGGCTGAGGACCCTGCTGGAGGGAGGTTAATTAAACAGAGAACCCGGACCAAGTTACTTAAGGTTATTCGGAGGTGGATTTTACTTACAGTGCAATAAAGTTTGGGGCTTTTTGTTTTTCGTTTTGAGAATACTTTTCCCAAATCAATGAGAAAACGCTGATAGACCCCTCTGAGGGATGGAAAAGAAAAAACAAAACAGAAGGACGTCATCTGGTGGTAGATAGATTGGATGGGGTGAACCAGATGGCTTTCAAATCTAGAGATTCCCTTAATATTGTTAGATGGATTCTGAGATTTTAAGGTCTTTCGATGTTAAGGGATTTGGTAGAAAGCATGGTAATGGAATAATAAACTTTAAAAAGAAACATCTCAACTTCAGAAGTAAAGTGAAAAAGCTGTTTCACACTAAATCCTTTTTTTGGACCCTATTACCTTATTCTAATACAGTTGTGATAGTTGTGTAAAATTTTGAATTTTCCTCTTTCATCCTTTTTCTTATTTCATTTACTTAAGTGCATCACATATTTTAATGATGTATTCATCTTGCTTAATTTTACATTTTATATTAGTGTGACAGTAGGCTTACCCATTCCCTGACAGCTGGAAATTTTGAATGTTTAATATATAATATTTAATATTCGTATCATAATTCTCATTGTTAAACAGTCCTATACCAATTGTTATTTTTCTCCTTTAAATTATATCCATTTTCATTTTCACTAAATGGTGATGCTAGGTCAGAGAGATGTGATCTTTTTGTCACCCTTGTTTCCTGTTGCTTATTTACATTCCTGATAACTTTTATACATTAACTGCCAAGTTTTTGTCAAAAGAGATTAAAGTCCTTTTATTCCTACCCCAGTCTAGTGTAGCCTAAATTATGTGTGTTGATTCTGATGGTAGCTGATTTTTTAAACTTGTTGTTTTCTTGAAGCTCCCTTCTGTCAACAAATACTTAATTCCTAAAGGTATTAAGGAAACGCAACAAAAACAGTTTCCTCCTTAAATCAATAATATAAACTTTCTCAGTTAACAGGAGGACCGATTCTCAGAAATCTGGGACAGGATCATAACACTTAAAAGTCCCATGACAGTGTGTTTCTGCAACTTAGTTTCTTTTGTTTACTTGTTCAGGAAACATTAACATTTTCTAATAACTCCTTATGAGAGGAATGAGACAGTTCACCCTGCACTGAACAATGGACGGCCACAGTGCAGGATCTTTTTGGGCACTATGGAAGAAAAAACATCAGTGACCAGTTTCTGCTGAGTCTTCCCCCTCAGAATACATCAGAACAGCTATTGACATTGAACTCTCTTGAATGAGCTCCTTTGTTGAAAAAGAAATCTGTAAGATAACTTTTCAGCAATTGTCAAAATGTCTGAGGCCAAAACCAATTTTTATTTCCTATCAATGAGAATTAGAACCAAAAAAATAACAGTTCACATTATTGTTGCTATTTTTCCTTCCCTGTTTAGAGCCAGTGGTTTTTTAAAGCTATTCTCAGGATGACTCTGCATTCTTAGGTAACACAGGGAGATCCACAGTATTTAAAAACAGATATTCCTTATCTGTTAGAAACATCTTGTCTGTTTAGGTCATTTTTTTCAGAGTGAGGTTTTTGAGGTAAATTAGTGTGATTCTGTTCTTTGGAAGTATAGTGTTCGCTAACATTTTGACTTTAAAAAAAACTTACTTTGGCATATAAGCTTTTAAAATAGAATAACAAAACTTCCCTTTCAAAAGTCAATAGACAGTTTGCTTCTAGATCTAAAGGCTAGCATTGAAAAGTTAAGTATGATAGTTCTTCATCTCAGTTAATTTGCTTCTTTGAAACAGTAGTTTTAGAGCAACCCATCTGAAGACTTTATTTTTCCCAGAGTAACACAAACATGTCAGTGGACGGAATTGAAAATATATACCCACAAAACTATTTGTATAAGTATTTTCTTATCAGCCTTAATTTATAATTACCCAAGAGGCAACCCAGTATCTCCCAACAGGAGCTAGATGAACAAATTACGGAATATTTAGTTTCGCAATGAAATGAGTGGATTATTGATCTGCCAGATGAATCTCTAAAACAAGTGAAAAGAAAACATAGGCTACAGGAGAATACTTTCTTGGTGGATGGAAATATGAATATTTTTTAACATTTTCAGTGGAGGCTACAGGGGGTATCTGTCACAATTCAGAGCAAAACACTGAAGATCTGTTTGTTGTATGTAAATTGTACCTTTTTTTAAAAGAAATGGAATAAAAAGGTGAACTTTTCTCAAGAAAGCGTAACTATTAGGTTCAAATGAAAGTTAGCATTTATTAACTTGTAAATACTAACATTTATTTCTGATAGAAGACTTTCATTTTAGAAAACTTTTGAGAATTTGGGAAAATATTTACATAGTTATTCTAAGTTGTAAATTTTTTTCTCCTCTTCCTACTTAAATCAACTTGTATGAAAAGTCATTGTAAAGATTATGCTAGTCTTTGTAGAGAAAAATTTTGGTCTTATTAAAATATTCTCTTCCGTATTTTGCATATTTTGCAATGCACGATTCAAGAGATAAAGTGCTTGCGTGCGCACTAGCAGTGCTGGAACCAGCGCAGCTAAAGGAGAGAAGCTTTTGAAATTGGTCAGTGGTTTCGTGGGCCCTTTGACCTTGAGTGGTCAGTGTGGGAAGCTTTAACTAGTGAATACAGCGAAGCTGTCCATTAAACATACTTGACTTTCAGTGTTCTACACTCGAGAAATAGAAATCATTTGTGTCTTAACTTGTTATAAAATCATTAACCGAGTTTCCAGTATAATTTTTATAGTATCATTATTTAGATTCAACCTTTCGCAGTTGTGAAAAGGAAAAAGAAACTCATGGTTTTTTAGTATATAACCTCATTGAGATCCATGTGTGTCCAAGGAGTTTGAAAAATGTTTTTATCAAGTATATAGGTAACTTGATCAGGAATAGGGTGGGTATATCACTGTATAAAAGAGTGAATGGGTCTTATGTCATAATTCAATTTCTTTAAGGTGAGACTTTAACAGTGTCTAAACTTTCAGAAAGTGTTTGCTCCTCAGGTTGCTTGGAAATGTTCTTTTCTGTCTAGAGTTTGTTTTGCTAATGGTGCCGGCTCTTTCAGTTCAGTCTTACACTGTGTTTGTGAAGAGTGCAGAAAAGCAAATTACAAAATTCCAGGAGTTCGGTCCTGGCAGCAGGGGCGACGAGGAAAGGCGCCGCAGGAGACTGAGAAACTCAGGAGAAAGTATAAGAAGACGGGAAGGCCGGCGTCAGGGGACCAACGGTCTCTCGTCTCTTGGACCGAAGGCCCTGCCCATCCTGGTCTCCACTTAGTTACTGGGTTCGTGCACAGCACTGCTTCAGGCAGCTACGTGAGCAGGTTTATAGCTACAGTGGATGCTTAACAGCTTTGCTCTCTAACAAAATAACTATCTTATTTTGACGGGCAAACAGTCACAGACACACTGTCCCAGTGTTTTCACACAGCCGCCCTCACCAGGTGCCTTGTGTCTGGTGTCCTTGACGTTTCTCCAGCTCCAACCTTGCTGTTTTCTGACTCCAACACAAAATAAATAGTAGAACCCTGCTTGGTATTAATAGTATAAGTGTGGCCTAATTTAAAAAAAAAAAATTTTAAGGTGATTTAAAAATGTTGAAACAAGAAAACTTCCCTGATATAGGGAGAATGTTTATCAGTAGTAAACATTTTGAATTAAGAAAAATAAGGGAATTGAACCCTTTTACCTTCTAAGAGGGCACCTTTTTTCTTCTTCAGTTTATTTTTATTTAGTTGTTCACATTGGTTATTGCCTCTGGCCCTGGGTCTTGAACCCTGGACCTTAGGATGTATGTGGGATTGCTCCCTTGTGTACTAGACTGCTAAGCCACCAGGCCATTCCCCATATTAATTTTTTCTTTCTTGTTAATCTTTTTTAATTATAATAATTATTCTACTCATTAAAATAATTTCCTATGTATAGGTTCCCCATTTCTTAGATATATTTCAACACACCACGCAAGAGGGCATCTTTTTAATGGGCTGAAAGTGAGGTTGGCCAGTTCCATCTGTGAGTTAACTACAGCCAAAAAGGCGTCTTTCTGACATGCATCTTTCTCCTCCAGCCCACAATCTTCTTTCCCGTATTTATCATCCTGTCCTGGCTGGTCCCCTAAAACCCTAGCCCTTCTCATAGACCTCTTCCCAGGGCCTCCCTCTCTCTCCTGTCCTTCAGACTCTGCAGAACTCTTTCCCTCTCTTTCAAAGAAAACGAGGTCTTTACCATCCTTCAGTGTCCCTTAATTTTTGCTTTTATATGTTGACCTTTTTAACATCGCACTGTCCCTGCTTCAAGCTACCCTCCTACATTGTTTTTTTAACAGTACCTGCATCCATCCATCCATTGAATCAGACACCTGGGAATCAGGAAGGCACTTCCCTTCCTCCATTTAACCTCATTCTCCAGACCTAATGAGTCACCAGCTTTTTGATCTGAGTTAATGGTTGTTCTTTAATTTCAGAAAACCAAGTGAAGGTCGATCACACCCCTCTGAATCCCAGTGAAAGCTGTTGGATGCTCCTTTAAGAGACTCCCCTCCATCTCGTCGCCTCTCCTCTTAGTTCTGGGTGGCTTGAGGGAGTCTGACTGTAGGTGTGGTCTTAGTTTAAGATCTCCTGATCGTCTGCATTGTTTCAGTGGATTCATCAATTGTCTTGCCTCTTGTCCTCCCACCAGCCCTTACTGCTCTTCCTTCATCCCTCCACTGGTCTTCCATCTGACACCTTGATTTCATAAATTTAGAAACGCTGGTCCAGGGTGATACTCAGCTACTCCATTAGTTCCCCTTTGTGTGCAGGGCAGATGACCTTCTCTTGTCTGAGCTTTTCCTGACCAGGTCCTGCGCCTTGACACTCCCTGTGCTCTTCCAGCTCATCTGAGCCGCCTGTGAACTAGTTCCCGGTAACTGTAGTGCGTCTCTGCGAGCCTTGGCCCAGGCCGTCCTGCCCGCCTGTGGACTCCTGTCCTCTCGCACATCTTTTGGAAACCAGGACCGTGTGGTATTTTCTCAATCCGCATTACCTGCCCTGCCGCCTAACACGTGTCAGTGAGGTGTACAGTTCTTGAGGGTACTTCATGTTTTTGTTTTTTTCATAAATATTTTAAAGTCTTTCTGTGTTTTAACTTCTGCTGTTATCATTCACTCATAGCCTAAGCACAAGCTGGTTCAGACCTCGTAGGAGTTAACTCCAGTTTCGTGGAGCACGAACGGAATTCAGCTCGACATTTCTTCGAGGTCTGGGCCTGTGGGAATCTGCTGGAGTCACGCATCTCTTGGTTGAGGGCAGGGCGACTCAGTTCCGTAACTCGGCTTCCAGGCAGCCCTGTAACAGCTTCCTCTTCAGTGTTGCTCTCTAGCTTCCACAGGGCGGTTTTCAGCTTCTTTAGTCCTTCCCAGCAGTCCTGAAGTTGGAAGGCGATTTGCATGTACTCTCCCTGGTTCCTGGAAATAAGTCTTTGAACCCTGGACTTCTTGTTCTTCAGACGGCATAAAGGTCCATTTTGCAGAAGTTTTCCCTGATCCCGTTTTATCTAAAGTTGGAGCCAACCTGTAGCTGTGGTGACTCTCCTCTTAAATTCTCCTCTTTATTTCCTTTGTAGCTGTTTGCAGTCTGAACTTTCCTTGCTTAGTCGTTTCCTTGTTTATCATCTGTCTCCTCTTCTAGAGTGTATGAGCAGAGGGCAGGAAGCTCTCTGGCCTTGGGCCTGTACCCCAGCCAAGAGTGCAGTGTTTGGAATGCAGTAGGTAGTAGTATTGTTGAAGAATGAATGAATGATTGTTCATCCTGTCTTACAGACCAAAGAAAACTGACCCCCAAGTATCTGAAAATCTGAATTTGTCCAGCAGATAAACTGAATTAGTTATTCCTGAGACCTTGCTCCGTGCCAGGCTGTGACAGCGTCCAGTGGGACAGCCGCTGCAGCGCTTGCTTTGGGCGCGTGGTCTCCATACCGTAGGAACTTAAAAAGTGTATATATAAAAGATGGTAAATTGTTTAGCAGTAGCACATCAATCAGACTTTCTCAAAAGTCTGCAATATTCATGGGGACTGTACAAGACTGTATGAGAACTAATATTTTAGCGTGAAGAAAATAGCCTCTGCTTTGTCTCAGGTGGTGTTTATAGGTCTGTATCATATCACAAGTGTGAAATGAGCACAACACGCTCAACCAACTGAATCATAAATTACATCAGTGTAGAGTAAGTGGCACCAAGCATTATTCAGGCACCGAGGAGACAGAATTGACCCAGAAAATAAAGCCTCTGCTCTTGTATATCTTATTTGGTGATCAGGGGGCATGATGGGTGGGCGCAGCCATTAAGGTTCAGATTTCTAACAGATTAAAGAAACGGGAAGTGTTTTTAACATTAAGTGAAAACAAAGTAGTAGACTATATAATATGGTCTCAATTTTGTTAGTACTTATATGCATTTATCCACCAGAAAAATCCCTTTAGATCTTTTTATTCATGGTGTTTCCTGTCCTGGAGTAAACCTACTTCGCTGCCTTGTACCCACGATGAATGGGACTAAGACGGGCAACTGCCGTGTACTTGTTTTGAGCTGCACGGTGTTAAACCGGAGCGCAGGGCTGCACTCAACGTAGACCACTCACGTGTCGTGCGCTTGGCAGCTTGCCTTGCAGTTTTGTAGCTGGATTGTTAAGCTCACAACGAGCCGTGTGGTTTGACTTCTGTCACCAGCGCCGGCAGACCCTTACAGGCCCCTCCGTGCTTAGTTTCAGAATGGCTGCGGCTGCTGCCTTTCCTCGGCGTGCTGGCCCTGCTTGGGTACCTTGCAGTTCGTCCGTTCCTCCCGAGGAAGAAGCAGCAGAAGGACAGCTTGATCAATCTTAAAATACAGAAGGAGAATCCCAAAGTGGTGAATGAAATAAACATTGAAGACCTGTGTCTCACTAAAGCCGCTTACTGCAGGTGCTGGCGCTCGAAGACGGTAAGATGTCGTTCGCATGTACGCTTGTGCAGTTAAGCTGGTCTGGCTTTTTAAATCTCCGCTTTTGATATGTTATGAGATGCGAGGTTTTCCTGTAACATTCAGTACTGAGTGTCAGTATTCCTACGTGGAGGTCTGCATTTTGACCTGCTCTACCTGCATTAGAAAAGTTAGAGCAGCCAGGAAGGATCCCAAAGGCTGACGTTCAGCAGTCAGCTCAAGTAACGTGTCTTTAAAACACACGTACACATTTTACAGAGGATGTAAAGTTTTGTGGATAGTAGTTCAGTTTTGTAGTCAGAATAAACTGTATTCGATCTGATGTCTGTCACTGACACTGATCTTGGTGGGGCAAGTTATTTCATCTCTAATCTTCAGAGGTTTTTGATTTTTTTTGTTAAAAATGGTATCAGTATCATACTTTTTTTTTAAGGCAAAGGTGCAGGCAGCATGAAGGCGAGCAGAGGCTGGCAGGCAAGCAGGGAGAGGAAGAAGAAGCGCTTCATTTTATTTAGTTGTTCACATTAGTGGTTCCTCCCGGCCCTGGGTCTTGAGCCCAGAACCTCGGATGTATGTGGGACTGCTCCCAGGGTGTGCTGGTTGGTGTACTCGAGGCCTCCAGGGCACACCCTATCACAGCATCTTTGAGAACGAATGAGAAGATGTGTGCACTGTGCTTTTTTATCTATGAGGTCATAAATGGCAGCTGTAGTTATGGGGTATTGTGAGGCTTCTCAGTCATTAATTAAATCTGTTTTCAACTACTTTAATTGTAGTTATTTGAAGTTTTTTAAGTACGGTACTGTTCATCAACATCCTTTGTAATAGTACAACTAATATAAATATATAGTAATGGGGCAGAAGTATGATTTAATCCAAATGATGGAATATGAGGAAGCGTTCATACCATGTTTTTAACGATTTAATGACATGAAGCTTGATGTAATACAGTAAGAAAAGCATATACAGTATGATCCCAATTTTGTATAAAAGTGAATATACATAGTAAATTTAGAGGAAAAAAATATATCATAATGTTAGCTGTTACCTATGATTTTATTTTATTTTCTGCTCTACCACGTGCCCTTCTAACACCCCAGCCTTGGGTCAGAACCTGGTCTGTGGCTCTAATGGCTAGTACTTTGGCTGCCTGAACCCCAGAACAGGGCTGGAATGAATTTTTTAAATACATTTTTTAATTAAAAAAAGTTACATGAGTTGTATAGAAATACATTAGGAGGTAATTTAAGTAAATGAAAAGGTGAGCTCTAGTATAAAATTCTGCAGGAACCAGGGACAAGAGTTTATTTTCATCCTCTTTTAAAACTGTTACCAACTTGTATGGAATGATCCAAAGTTTATTACTTAAATCTTGTACCAAATAATAAATGTTCTAAATATTCTAAATGTTCTAAATACTTGCTCGATGCTGTGATATGGTGAGGTTTGATGTAGAATGTCTGTTATTCGGGAAAGTAGCTGATGGTTTTGTTTATTCCCCCAAAGTAATGGCCTTTCTTTTAAGAGCATTTCACAAATATTTCTACTTACTGAATCATCCTTAAAAATAACACTCACAATTCTTTTTCCTTTCTAGTTTCCTGCCTGTGATGGTTCACATAATAAACACAATGAATTGACAGGAGATAATGTGGGTCCACTAATACTGAAGAAGAAAGAAGTGTAATAGTAATGAATTGTATCGAATTATAATTGTGTGCTGTAAAATCTTATATTTTTTCATAGAATATCTTTGAAATGGTGGTCTTAATTATTGATAATGGTTGATTAATTATTTCTGCCATTTTATTTTCTGGCTACACTACTGTTTGTTTATATTTGATATTTTGTATATCCAGTCATTTATATAGAAACTAAATTGTGCAACCCTTTCATTCTGACTTTGAAGACTTAATGTATCTTCCTATAATAAAACCGATACTTCTGATTTTTGAGGAAAAAAATCAAAGTTTTTGGCAATGGATCCAAAGCAGTTTCTTTGAATATTAATATTTTTAGCAGAACATACAGCGCACTGTAAATCCTCTCCCATACGCTAAGTACAGTGCTTTCCGGACCTCTTTTCCAATCTTTTTAAGTGATTTTTTCCCCCTTTTGGCCTTCTACACTTCCACTTTATTTAGATCAATAAAAATACTGCTCTCAAGAATTACTTGACTTTTTAAAGAAACTCTTTTCTTTATAGATTGTTGTCTATTAAATGAGCATCTCAATTTAAGAAAAGATGTGAACTAGATATAAGTTCTAAAAAGAAAGTTATTTATGTTATAAAAAGTTTTGTTTCCAGAAGTGTGTATCTACTTACATGTGTGTTGGATGTTTATCTTGAACTGCTTGATTCAGGACAGGGTGCGTAGCCTCAGAAGCTGCTGCCCTTCAGTTAGAAATAAAGGTACGTCAGAATCCATATTAAAATGAAAAAAATTTCAGTGTTCACAATTGTGTTTAGTCGCACATTTTCTCTCTATAACAGTGCAAACCAATAAATTAATCAGGTACAAAAAGTTTGCAAAATAAAGTTTACAACTTTTGTAATGTTTCATCCCAAGAGTCTGTTTGCTTTCATCTTCTAGCAAAGCTCTGCTGAGTCGTCCACACAGGTATGATCCAGAAGGTTCACGATGCCTTCGTTGTGTATGAAGAGGGCACAGAAGGCAGACGGCATTATTCCTCCAGTAGTAACCACGCTGCGCCCTGGTGGCCTAGTGGATAAGACCACCACATGCAGTCCACATAACACCCCAGAACCCAGGTTCAGGACCTGGGGTTCGGGGAACAACTGCGATGAACAACTAAACAAAAAGTAAAGTGCTCCCTCCTGTCTTCCTCCTGCACCTTTCCTTAAAACAACAAACCCAAAGCTAAAAATTGCTGAGCACTTAAATGTCCCTCGCAGACACCGCACTAAGCATGGTACCTGGATTTTTATTTATTACATGTCATGTCAGCAGTTTCTGTTGCATTGTCTTGACTTTCTCATTAACAGAAGCAGGAATTTTAAAGTTAGGGTTAGAAATGTAGTTGTGTTTGAGAAGTTTTACAAGGTATGTGTCTAAAATTGTTGCCATCTTCTCGCTTGTGAATAGGGAGAAATATCACATTGCTCTTACATTGATTCTGGGTGTTTTTTTTCTGAGACCCTTAAAAAAGGCCTCAGTGTCATATTAATGTGTTTCTGTTTTTCCAATTTGCTACAAGACTTTCAGAAAAACTCTTCTCACCAAAAGTTTGATTATTCTGGTGTATAGAAATGAAATGCTTTTCTTTAAAATCATTCACTCCAACTCATGTCATTTTTACACATGTTCTAGTGATTCTAATTTCACAAGAGAAGGTAAAATTTCCCCAGAAATGTGGGATTAAGATGAAATTATGATCTTTAAATTTTAAAAGATTGAAAACTAATTGTTTCATAAAAAGTGATTTTAACTCCCCAAAGAGAGACGGTTATACTCTAAGAATATTTTTTTTGCTCTGAATTTTCAATTGTTAAAATATTTTCGTACCTGGGCAGGTTTTTGAGAAATATGAACCTGAGACTAGTCGCAATTTGTTACTTTAATTTGCATAGGCATAATTGACAGTTGTATTGCTTTCTCTTGTAGATTTCACAGATTTCTCTGCCTTAGAAAAATAGACATCTGGTAGAAATCTATTACATCTCATTGATGTAACAAGTTGCTGTTGAAATACATGTGCTGGTTTTCTACAACCTTCAAGAACAGGCCCCTCTGCTCACCTTATCACATATTATGATAGTTTTGAGGATTATTTCTCCTTATCCAGGGAACTGCTCATTGCCGTACCACCAAATGAGCACCACCATTATGGAAATAGGTGTCCCAAGCTGCTGATCAGGCCTGAGGTATTGATGATTCATTCCTATAGTAATTAAGCAAGTTATGAAAAGCATATTACAATTCAGTTTAGTTAAAGGGTGCTGTAACTCATGGGATGATTTCATTAAATTTCTTTTGTATTTTGTAACCTAACATGATACATGTTCAGAAGCAGCTTCTCAGCCAGCTGCATCTGCAGAGCTGTGACTGCCGTTAACTTCACTACTTCTGACTTGCTTCTCTCACACTTCCTCCCCAGAGCATGCGCTAAAGCTGTGTTTAGAAAGGTTCTCACGTTATGGTGGTGATTCCATTTCCTGTTTACCAGAAACATCTAACTCATTGTACGTCATCTGTTTACAGCTCAGTTGGGGCAGCCCACTGCTCCAGAGAAGATACAGAGCTCACGCCTTTGTTTAGAAGTGAGTACTAGGCCCTGTCATTGGCATCCACTTATTCCCTGTCTCACCTCATCCCAACAAGCATGGCTTTCTGATTTCTGCTTGGAATGGGTTAACAAGTATTGACAGGGAGACAGTAAGATGTGACTTTTGGGGCCTGGGGCTTGGGCCCTCCCCAGCCTCATTCCTCACTTTTTTTCATGCCACATAAGCTTGCATAAAAAAGGCTCTTGCCTTAAAAGTAAAACCCTCATGGATTTTCTTTAATTTCTGATCTTTTTAGAACAAACTATTTTACATGCCCTTCATTTTATTATGCATTAATCTGAGACAGCATGATGTTTATAACTCACTAGTAGATATATAACTTATTACAGGATTATATTAATTTTTTTGTTATGTGTACTGAAGACATTTTGAAAACCAGAATATGTATAGATTTTTTTTTAATACTATAATAAAAATCCTTGGCTGCATACCCAGCTTTACTAAAAACCTACTAGGTAGTTGTCCCACTGATGAAACTGTGGCAGACAATTTTGCCCTGTAGGCTGTCACTCTATTAAATAATGTTAGACATATCCGCCTATACGAGGTAGCCAGACCCAGAGAATAAACTGAATGTGGATGTTAAACACACAGCATCTGAGACACTACAGGAAAACCTACACCCGTCCCATGGGCATTGCTATGATCAAATGACACAGTGATGCTCGATGATGACTTTGAATTGGGATGATGATATGGCTCTTTAGGAAGGCAGGGTATGTGGAGATAATTTCCACTCCAGAGAATTAAAAGCTTTAGTGTTTGAAGTGGGACATCCAGGCAGAAAATTTATGCAGAAAGCACCTTGAATTGCTCCTTGACACTTGGAGGCTTATCATAGGCAATTTTTCCACTCAGCTGAAATATTCCTCAAGTCTAGTAACTGGATTACTATATAATTTGATCTGTAAAATTACAAGGAAAGCAAAGGGGCAGTGATTAAAAAGCACATAAATCATGACCTTCACTCCTACGTGCCGAGGTAGGGGGTGGAAGACCCTGTAGCTGTGCTGTTTTGTTTTCACATTTTTTGGGAGAGAAGGAAGCACTTAATTTATTTAGTTGTTCATCTTGGTGGTTCTCCTCAGCCCCAGGTTCTGACCCGGCTCCTGGGGATGTATGTGGGCCGTGCAGCGGTGGACTTACCTGTGAGGCCAGCAGAGTGCGCTGTCTTGTTTAACCGCCCTTGCAGAAGTTCTAATTCAGTGTGTTACAACAGTCTGGATGGAAGCTCACTTTTATCACGGTCAGCTAGTCGATTTTATCTTTTGCAGACATGCACTTTAGTGAAGTCACGTTTTGGCAGCATTATGTAAATGTAAAAGGAGACAGCCCATATTTACTAGCAGTTGTTTTGTGCAACTGGGTCTGGAGGACATTGGCAGTCTGTTCAGAGCATATTTGGGTCGGTCAAAGAGGTGACATTACTCTCACTTTCTGGTTGAAATGCTTGATTTTTGATTACAAAAAGAACATATTCCTGACTCCTTTCTCATAAAATACTCTCGTGACAGTATTAGCTATTTTAACAATTCCTGGTCTCTACTAGAGACTTTAATTTTTCAAAATAATATACACAGGAAAAATAGGGTGTAATGGCACAATTATCGAGAAGGATCCTGTACTAGTGAGAAAATTTAGTGAGAAAATTAGTGTCAACAATTCACTATTTTCACATTTTCTGTAATTTTCCATTAGTATTCATAATATATTCCTCCTCATCCTCACACTAAGGAAATGGAAAGGAATCAATAAAATCCATTCAACAAACTGAGGTAACTCAAAACTTAGAAACTATGTTGAATGCTTGCCAAGAAGTGAAAATAAGATGACGATAGAAAAATGTTCACTTTGAAATACTTTGTAAATCTATGCATATTGGAAAATCTAGAGGAGTAATTTCCTATAAGAAAAAGACAAAAATTGACCCAAGATGAAATTTAGAATGTTAATTAACACATCAATTATAAAATAAGAATTAAAAATTTATTTTTAAATCCATGATTTAAAAAGGTTGCAAGAGGGTGTGCCCTGGTGTGGTCCAGCAGTGTAGCTGGGAGCAGCCCTACATACATTACATACCTTCCAAGGTTCAGAGTTTGAGACCTGGGGCTGAGTGGGACAGCCAGAGTGAACAACTAAATAAAAGTAAATTGGGTGCTTCTTCCTCTGTCTCTCTGCCTGCCTGCTCACCTTCATTCCTGCCTGCACCTTTCCTTAAAAAAAGACAAAGTTGCAAGAAAGATTAATTCCAACACTATTTAAGTCATCCCAACATTTTTAAAAGGGAAAATCTTCCAAATTCATTTCACAAGGCTAGCATAAAATTAATGCGAATTGGGAAACACAAAACCAAATAAATACAAATAATAGCACTTAAAAAGTTGCTACAGTATGGAAAAGAGGATTGTATTCTAGGAATTCAAGTCAATCCTGTTTTGATTTCAGTAAATCTTGACAATTACATAAACGAAGAAAACGTGCTCATATCAATAGACGCTAAAAGGGCCACTGCTGAGATTCTAATGATTCTTGAGTAATATAGAAATTAAAGGATACTTTTTAAACAAGGAAGGTTGTGTGTGAAAAGGTTACAAGTATTTAAAACCATAAAATCTCCATTAAAGTCTAAAATGATGCTGCTGAAACAACAGAACTTCCAGGTGCAAATGTGTGAACCTATAGATTCAGCTTTGACCCGTTCACAGAAATCAGCTCCAAACCAGAAAACTCCATGAAGAAAACAATGAAGGAAATGGGTGACCTTGGGTGAAAGCGATGACGTTTTAGGTGTGACACGAAAAGCACGGTCCATGAAAGACGCCGCTGAACTTGATAAAAGCTTTCTCGGCAGCGGAGAACGGAAAGACGAGCTACAGACCGGACAGAAAATGTGTAACGCACACGTCTTACAAAGGACGGTATCCAGACGCCACAGAATCCTCCGCGTTCTCGCCCGGAGCTCAGCACCTGCCCCGCTGTCCCGTGACCTGCAGGCGGCTGGGGTGGGAGGACACGGGTGCCGCCTGAGACAGCCAGAAGGAAAACAGTTAACCGGAGAAAAATAGCCAAACACTTAAATGTTGTTCGGGGAAAACTGCAAAATATAAACTACGTTTAAAAGGGAAATGAATCTTTGGATCTCTGTGTCCTGAACAAATGCCACCTCTAGCAAATATAATGCGAGTCTAAGATTGTTTACAGATTTGAAAACAGGCAAACGACCAGAAAAAAATTAGCAAAATATAAAAACAAATGAATGCTCTATAAACTCTAGGGAAAACCATTTTCACCAAAGTATAAACATGTAAACTATTTCTGTAATTTCTGTAATTCCTTTACTGTGGAACAGGTTAGAATGTTACTTCTGTTTTAAATACCAAGTGAAAAGCAAGAAAATCTTAATTTGGATTTCAAAATTCTTGCTTTCATAAAAATTCCTAAATTGTGAAAAATATTAATGAGTAAAGACTTGATAAGCTTGTAAGGAACACTGTGTATTTGTTTAAATGCTATGACCACTTGAATGCTACACACATGGTTAACTGGTTCTAATTTTTAAATGATGTTAAAGTTAATTTTTAGAAAAGTATAAATAGGAATTTTTTAATTCATGTGAATAGTGGACACCTGCCACATTATCTTAGAAAAAATGTTTTGGTCAGATTAACTTATAAAACATTAAACTTAAAGAAAATCTTATAAATCGCAATGACAATTTTCCCTTAATCAAAAAATATTCTCATTGTGAAAATGAGACATTTACTGTATCTTTCCCATTTATTATCAACTTTTTATTTTAAAATGTAGCTTATAAATGCTAAATGCTGTCTTGTGACTTTTTTCATTTTTGTATTAGTAAAAATGAGATGGACTTGTGACTTAAACATTAGTCAAAACACTGGTGCCATTTAAATTTTAAACCCTACAGCTCTAGAATTAAAAGTTGAAAACAGGATATGTAGTTTGCTAACCTGTAAAAGTGTGAAGAAAATGTTAACTAGAACAGCAACTATTTTATGCTCTTCCAGATTTATCTGGGTTTGTTCGGACTGTTGGAAGTTTAGTAATGGTATTTGGTGAAGCTTCCCAGACTTAACAGGAATGTATACATATATTAGATTGTCTTATAGCTGCTTCACTTTGTAAATTCATGTGTAAATTTCATATTCATGCTATTTTTATACCCTGCCTGTATAAAAGAGAAGAGAGAGACACTGACTTCTGGCAGATGAGTCTGAATAATTTCTAAGAGGCCATTCACTAAGGTTATTTGAGAAGCTCTTACATGACCCTCCTAACTTAAAAGAATCTTGAAGTCGGCTGAAGCTGTATTTTGCTTGCCATGGGTTCTGTATCAGCACAGCAGATTCATCAGCCAGAATTGAAATGAAAAATTGTGTTGTCAGGGAAAAGCAAATCTCTTACAGACAGTAGTCTGTTCATCTTTCATTTGTTCAGGCTGACTTTTAATTCCTATAGTCTTTTATGCTAATTGAAATTGTTCATTTTCATGTGTGATTTAATTTTGTATCTATAACCAAATCCTATGATATTTCATTTAAACTAGACTGACATTTTTAAGGGTATTGCAGAAGTAAAGTAACTGGTTCTTTTAATATTAATTTCGATGGTCACTAAAACCTATTTAGTTAACTCATCTGAAGTTGGTATTTTACCTGTCATTTTTTCTCTCATGATTTTTTTTAAACTGAATTACTAATGAGCGTACTACTCCTGTTAGAAACTTATATTGTCATACCTGTCATTACAGTCATGTAATAGCCTCGTATGCTTACTTTGTGACAGGAAATTCAGTGTAACAGATGACTTTAAACTTTCCTAGGGTTTTTATAAATTCACCTTGTTCCTAAAATATGTTAAAAACAAGAGGGCGCGTTGCTGAATATTGCTCTTATTAAGTAACCTTTGGGTAAGAAATCACAGGAAAGCCCCGCAGTGAAACTGCAGTTACTAAGTCCTTAGCTCTGTGTGCAGTACACACACGTGTACCTTTTTTTCCTCACGCACAATCATTCAGTAAAAACAGTAGGCAGGCGATGGTAAATCCACTCTTTAATGAAGGTCTAACCCTGTCATATTCACTTTAATTTTGCTTGGATCATGGCGTGCCAATACTTTGGGGCCCAGTATGCCAATAATTAGAGCTCCATTTGGAGCTGTGATCAAGATGGCTAAAAATGCTATTGTCATTACGTCCTTCGAGTACGGTATCAAGTGGGGTGCACTGTTCCTTGCTGTTTCTAGAGCCAGAGGACCTAACACAGCCTGTATGTGGGGAATGGGGGAAAGACGAGACACAAAGAAAAAGGTTAAACAGGCATATTACCATGTAATGAAAGTAAATGACTATCCACATAAACACCCCAATACTAGGCTCAGAAGACCTAAAGTGCTAAGGAGTTTTCTTTAGTTAACCCTCAACTCTATATTCGCCCTTTTACATACATCTGGAGGAAAAGCAAAATACCAACACATCAGTCTGCAGACATTTGGGGGCCTCCCCGCACATAAAGATCTTTCAGGAGTGCTGATTCCCTGTTAGAAAGTCAGCATACGCGTGCTTTCTCCTCTTTCCCTGCGGACCCACAGGCTCTGGGCTGCAGCGAGACAACAGAAAATCCTAAGGTTTCTTAGGTTCCTCTAGGATTTTCTTGCCTGTTCTTGTTATTCCTGCAGGTCAACCAACAGGAAAGCTAAGATGTGAAGTTGAGTAAACCGGGTTTGAATTCAAGTTTTGCTGCACCCAGCTGGCGCATTTGTGTAATGACCGGCTCCCCAGGCCCTGACGCCTGACTGGCAGGACAGCAGCGGGGGCCTCACGGATGGTCATGAGCACTGCAGGCGAGTGCCTGGCACGGGGTGGGCAGCAGAGAAGAGCGGGTTTCTCCCCCAACCCTGCCGTTCAGGGGACAGATGTCTGGCAATCCTTGTTTTAGAATAGCCCAACTGGTCACATATTTCCCCCAGCTTTCTTCTTTTTATTATCATAAAGCATGTTTCTCACTAATCCCCTTTTCTTATATTTAGTAATCATTAAATTTAGTAAGCATTAAATTATTAAATACAAATATAAAATACATCTTCTGTAGAGTCGCAAAAAATAGTATGCTGGTAGAAATACTACCTCTGATAGGTGACACTGCGGTGAAGGAACCCCTTAATTTATGATCAGTCTCTAAATCTCAAGTCACTAGTTAAAAGTGGGACAGATTTTCCATGATAACTTTATTAACTGAATACAAGCCAATATGCTAGACCCTGGTGAGAAAAAGATTAATCAGAAAATCAGCTCTAATAAACCTTAGAGTCTAAAAGAGGATCAGGACACTAAAAATTGTCCAAAAAAGCCACTGACTTAAATAGATGATGATAATGATAATCATGAAACTCTTAGTAATAACATTTATATAGTTTCATAGCAGTTGTCATGTGGCTTACGGTTAACTTCTTAAAATTTTACATGTATTTATTTAAAAGGAAAGATACAGGCAAGTATGAGCAGGCAGGCAGGCAGGCAGGCAAGAAGAGAGAGGAGGAAGCATTTGCTTTGTTTAGTTGTTCATCTTGCTTGCTGCCCCTGGCCGTGACTCATGATGTGGGCGCGCAGGCTGGATGTGGGCTGCGTTGACGAGAAGCGGTGGACTTACCGTTCAGCCACCCGGGCACGCCACTTTCGCATGGTAACTCATCTAATAATCCTCATGGCAACTCTATTATGAGGCGTCACGACTATTAGATGATAAATGATTTCCACCTAATGTATGCAATTAAATTTTATTTCTTTAGAAGAATTCCACTAACAAACTGGTCATATTTGTGAACTGAATTCTTTTTTTCCCTCTTAATGTTTTCCTCTTTCCACTTTAATTTTCATCAGAATTTCTACACAGAGGAGAGGACTGAAGCTCAGCCAATTCTATTTCAACAACAGAGAAGAGGATAAAGGTGAAAAATCTTGACTAGATTTGAAATTAAAAACTATTTGTTGGTCCAGTTCATTTGCGCCATCGTCGTCATCTGTGTGAGTCATTAACGGTGTGCGTTGTGCCAGTCCCTGGACCCGGCTTAATCACAGGGTGTGGAATGAACAGACAGCTGGACCCAATAACAAGCACAGGCAGAGGTAGAAAAACACTACAGTATTTGAGAATGCGGTATTTGAATGGGTGGGCTCATATTGCCTTTCCTTTTTTTTTCTGTTTTATGAAATAATAAACACAATTATATGTGTATTGTTGGAAGGAGAAAGAACAGAGGGATGGGTAGAATTTCCTTTTATAGATTTATAGATTTATAGAGCAGTGGGTAAAAATAAAAGTTACTGTCACATATGCTACTTCAAGGTAAGATAAAGCAGGAAAATCGTGTACCCCTGTGTGCCAGACAGCAGACTCCACCCACTCTTCCAGGGTCTATTTAACCCTCACAACACCAGGAGGAAGCAGATACAACGAAACATGAGGACACTGACCGCGGAGAGTCATGCAGCTACCTGCCTCCGGTTATAAGCAGCTACCGTGGTATCACAAGAGACCCCAGGCCCGAGGCCCCTGCTGTTCCAGCCACGAGACACAGAATTTTGTGATGGGGAAACTCCCAAATTTCTACTTTTGAACAACCATGGAGAGGAGATTAGGGACATATGCTGCCAGTTTGAGTAGCAAACCTTTAGGTGAGTGGGGGAAGCAGCTAATCAGAGGACAAAACTACAAGGTCCCTTCCTTCCTACCTTCCTTCCTTCCTTCCCGCGCTCACTGTTCCTGCAGCCACGGTGCTTATTTGCTGCAGAGCTGCTGCTTGCCAGGTTCTGTGCTGAGTGCTGGGGAAAAGGCCCCACAACTCAGACATCGTTTCTGTCCTTTCCATAGTATACAGTGGAGATAGTCACTAATCAAACATACAAATTAAATACTTAATAAAAAGAATATCTGTGCATTCCTGTGTGGCAGAGCGGATGGCAGGAGTAGGAAAAAATCTATTTTAAAAAGAATCAAAATGTCTACTTTAAAATCATAACATTTAGCTTTAAAATAGTCAGCAAAATGTAAAAAGTTCCAATTTTCAAATATTCTCTTATTTTCTATTTTAGAAAAATAGAAAAATATTTCCATAAATTGAGGGTGTATTTGTAATTAAATGTATACTTTTTAATTTCAGAAAAATATATTAAAACTGACTTTATTTTAAATTTTGTACATTCCTCTATGACAGCACTTACCACATTACATTGGTTTTGTTGTCTATGAGTAAGTGCCCCCAAAGACTGCAGCCCTTTGAAGGGAAAAACTGTATATTCATTTAACTGTAGGTTGACAATAATGCGGGGCTTAAGAAAGATTCTCAACAAGCATTTCCCGAACAAAGACAAACGGTGCTGGGTGGAGGAAGCACGTTAGTGCCTTAAAACATGCCAAGCCCTCGATGGGCAACAGGGAAACCTGCTCAGCTGTGAACTCTGGACACTCAGAGGTGAGCTCTGTGATCTCGTTCATTAAACAATCCTTCAGACACAACTGCCCTGACAGTGAAAACTTAATAACTTAATTACAAGGATTTTTATCTTTATTCTCATATCACTCATATACCTTTAGCCATTCCACTCATTGCTAGTTGCAGAGAACAGAAACATAAAGTAAGTGTTGCTATCTTGTTTAAAAAAAATACTGACAATAGGCTTAAACTGACTATTAAATTATAGATGGGTTTTATTTACTTTCTTGAATTAGTAAATTGCATGTATTATCTACTTAAAAAAATTAATCCTGGGTTTATTTTGAGATTTTGTTTCATTATAAGATAATATATCATAGTACTTTTTATATAAAATGAATTTCTATAGCATTGTAAGTGAAAATGGTACATAAATTATAGTAGTTATGATCGATCCAGCATTTTTGAAGTGAGGCCAATACAATAGCTGACATCCTGTGATTGGAGTAACATTTTTCATTTTGAATTAAAAAAGAACCAACACTAAAATTCTTGGAATGTTGTCTTACCTGGACTGTAGCTTTGGGCATCCATGATAAAGCAATAAATATTTTCTCTTTAAAACTAAAACCAGCAAAACACATCATTGTAAATGTGAAAGAAATTCGAATCAATAATGCCAAACTCATGGTAGCAACACAGATGCCTACAACAGACAAAAGAAACTTAAATAACAAAATATTTGGGAAGAAATGGTTGATGCCTAGAGACATGATTAATAAAAGTGTTGAAAGCATTTTAAGACTATTGCTTCATGTCTTCTTTTTGTTAAGTAAAAATAATAAAACGCCAAGTATTATTGCAGTTTCAATGTAAAGTGCAAGAAATTATATGATGGCAGTGGCAATATTAAAAAAAATGACAAATTACATTTATTCAATTCTGAGCTAATCAACTGAACTTTCAATATAAATGAAATTATTCAAAAGATGAAAGTGCTATCTAATATTTACCCTCAGACAATAATTTTAATCTCCATTTCCTTCAATCACTCAGGGAAGATACCCAGGGCTGTCTTTGATGCCAAACAGATAACAAAGAACATACAAGGTAAAGAAAAAGCAAATAAATGCTACTGCATCAACATGAGTTTCTGAAGAGGTCCTTGCAACCATTCAAAGAATATTGTAAATAAAATGAATTCAGAATGTTCTTAAATATTTTAAAATCTTATATTTTTGTGCCTCTAGTTATTCTTACCAATAGCATTTGATTTAAGAGACACAATAGATACTTCTGATCCAACCAGACCAAAAAGAAGGGGTTGAAAAATATTCCATGTGTTTCCAACAAGTTTCTGAACTCTAATCTATAGGAAAGAGAAATACATTTTTAGTTATTGTGGCATATAAAAATAATCGCATTTCAGAAATTAAAGTCTTTAAGATTAAGGTAACAATCAATTATTTGTAGAAAAAAAGCCAAACAATAAAAAATTGAGGTCAATTCTTTTACCCAACATTTAACGTAGAATCTGATTAAAATAAATCTACAAAGCTATAACATGAAATATTATTTGGTAATTTTGTCATGGAACAAATAAGGTATTTGGAGGTTCAACTATGTAAGTCTGAGCTTTTCACTCTCTAACATCATACATAAAATTAATTCAAACTGGATTAGTGACTTAGATATAAGATGAGAACTCATACAACACATTGAAGAAAACACAGGCAGTATGTTACATGACAGTGGCCTTAGAGATGTCTCTGGAAATTCTATTTCAGTAGCAAGAGAAACAAAACCAAAAATAAATGAGCAGTGTGCCTTTGTGGCTCAGGTGGCTGAGAAGCTGGCATTCGAGACCCAAGGTTGGGGTGAAAACCAAAATGAGCAATTAACTAAATACAAGTGTTTCTTCTTTTTCCTCCCCAAATGCTGCTTCCTCTCACCCTTCCTCGCACCCTTCTCTCTTTAAAGACAAATGGAACTACAACAAATTAAAAAGCTTCTGCACAACAATAGAAGTCCCCATCGAATCAAAAGGAATGGAAAAGATATTTGCACATCAGACATCTGACAAGGGGTTAATATTCAAGATATTTAAAGAACTCATAAACTCAACAATAGGAAACCAAATCATTCCATCAAAAATGGGGAGAAATCTGAATAGAACTTCTCCAAGACATGGAGATAAGACAGCTAACAGGCACATGAAAAAATGCTCATCATCCCTTATTATTAAGGAAATGCAAATCAAAATAACAATGAGATTATCACTTTACACCTGCGAGAATGGCCATTATCAAAGTGACTGGAAAACAGCAAGTGCTGGAGAGGATGTGGAAAAAAGGCAACCCTTGTACACTGTTAGTTATTTGGGAAAACGGTATGGAGATTCCTGAAAAAGTTAAAATAGAACTAAATATGATCAAGCAGTGCCACTTCTAGGTATCTACCCAAAGAATACAAAAACACCAACTCAAAAAGCTATATGCACCCCCTATGTCTACTTCTACACTCCGCAATGACCAAGAAATAGAAACAACCTGAGTGCCCACTGGAAGGTAAGTGGATAAAGATGTGGTACGCATACCGTGGAATACCACTCAGCTATAAGGAGGTGAAACCTTGCCATTTGCAATAATAAGGATGGATCTAGAGAGGATTGTGCTAAATGAAGTAAGTTAAAAGGAGAAAAATCATACCAGATGGTCTCACTCAAGTAGAATGCAAAAAAGACAAAGCAAACAAACAAAACAAAAATGAATCCTTGGATTCTAACAATACAACTGAGATTGTCAGAGGTGAAGTTGCTGGGGTCTAAAGGGCAGGCGTAGAGGACTAGTAGAAATTGGGTGGTGGGCATGCTATGCAGTCACGTGTTTGTTGAAGAGCAAACTTGCACATCTGAAACTTATACTGTGTATATATATTTATATAAAAATATTCGAGTTCTAGCTTTTAGAACCTAGTCTGATTAAAGTGAATCCTGGCATGTCCTAAGATGCTAGGAAGAAGACTCTATTAGACTGTTTCCATGGGACCCAGATTGAAAATCTCAAAAGTTATTTCTACCTTAAAACCAAACCAAAAAGTATAGAATAGATTCTTATTTGGTTGCTTGCACAGCCTCTTTCTGGGAACAAATCTCTCCCAATGCTTCCCAATTATGTGCTTATGCGATACAGTATTCTGGTTCTTCTGCAGGAATTTGCATGACGAGATTTTAGTCTGTGTCTGGGCTTATCTTTTTATTTATTTATTTTTAAAAAATCCCACATGCATATAAGAATTGATATCCTTTGGGCATCAACTATCTTTATAACTATTCCCTTTATGACTTGGTTTTCTCATTGCCATACATAAAAGTAAAACTTAAAAAGGGGAAAAAAAAAAAATTTAAGATTAGTCTTTCTTCTTTACAGTGATATCCCATTTGTTATTTTTAATCTTCAAAGTTAATCTATTCTTTACTGTTTGATTTACATTATTATACAAAAAGAATCATAATAATTTTCATTTACCTAATTGTAATTCTTATTAACTAATTACTTTTATAATTAGGATTTAACTGGACCACTAAAAAAAATGCCAATATGATTTCTGAGTAGGAAACGTCTCAAGCTGATTCTAAAATTTTCTAAGAAAGAATATGGGCAGGAACAACAAATACTTTAAAAATGAGTAAAATAAGGGGAAGCATCTACATTAAAGTTTGACACATAAATCTATACTGACTGAAAATTAAGAGTGATACTGACATAGGGACAGATAAATAGTATCAAGTAGTTCTAGAAATGAACATGTGAGAATTTAATTCACATTAAAAGATACATTTAAAAAATTACTGAGTAATTAATGGCTAATCAATAATTTGACCAAAATTATTCAATGCATATATATATATGCACATGCAAATCCATGAATATATATTTATGCATAAATACACACACATATGTCTTTACAATAGCATTCACAAAATAAATTCCAGATGGATTAAAGAATGAAATATAAAAATAAAACAAAAACTGCCAAAGCATTAGATACAGAAAATATTAAAATGTTCATAATTGTATCATCTTAGGCAAATAAATCATTTTTAATTCAACAGGAATATAGAATCTCAAACCAAAAAAGGAAAAGCTGACAGGCTGGACTACAGGAAATTTCATTTCCATACAAAAGATATCATAAAGTTGATGATAAGCAAAAATTATCTGCAATATACATACATATATATATATATAAAACAGAGGATTCATATCCCTAACACACAGAAAAACTAATAAAAATTGGAAATAAAAAAGTAAATCCACCAAAAAGATTGGCAAAGAATAAATAAATATATATATATGTGTGTGTGTGTATATAAAGAGAAGCCTACTCTACTACTAATCAGGGAAATGCAAATAAAGAATAACAATGCTAGTGTGCTCTGGTGAAGCAGCAGTTGGGTACATACATCCCAAGGATTTGGGTTCACTTCCTGGGGCCCAGAGGAAAAAAACAAGATAAACAATGAAATTAAAATGGTTATTTCTCCTCTTTCTTCCTGCCCTACTTGCCCACCCACTTTCACTCCTGACTGCACCTTTCCTTTAAAAACAACTATGACATCATTATGTAGTTTCTTATGCATCAGATTGTTAAAAAAAAAAAAGGAGCAGTGGTAATATCCAGGATTATTGATAAGTTGAGGTATTAGGGACTCCCCTACACTCAGTATAGTAGTGTATATAAATTTTTTAAAAATTGAAGAAATAATTTGGTAATTCCCATAAAAATAGAAGCATATCATTTCTAAATTCAGCAATTCCATTTCTAGGAATTAATTGCTATAGAAGTATTTGTATATTTGTAAAAAGACACACAAACAAACCTTATAATTGTCTGTAGTAATAAACGACAGACAGTGCGCTCTGCTGGCCTAGCACAACCTGGGAGCAATTTCACACACATCCCAAGGTTCCGGGGTGAAGACTGGGTGCAGAGGGGCACAACCAGTGTGAACAACTGAAAAATGAAGTGCTTCTTCCATCTCTGCCTGTCTGCCTGCTAACCTTCATTCCTGCCTGTATCTTTGCTTAAAAAAAAGAAAAGAAATGGGCATTCCCTGTTAAGATCACTGAAGGCAGTCCCCATACATCCTAAGGATTTGAGACCCTGGGTGTGGGCACAGTGTGGGGTGGGGTGGGGGGGTGGGGAAGGGCAGCGGAAAGCAGCCAAGATGAACAGCTAAGCTAAATAAAATAAAAATAAAAATGCTTCTCCTCTCTCTTCCTGCCTGCTTGCCTACTTATCTTCATTTCTGCCAGCACATTTCCTTTAAAATTTTTTTTAAAAGATAGAAATGATTTGAGACACCTACAGGGAGGACTGTTTAGAAGAAATCAATAATTCTGGAAAGGAGGGTTGAGATATTTGGGAACAAGGAGGGAAAACTCTTACATTTTTTCTATATGTGGACTTCTGTACTGTTTTAATCTTTTATGAGCATATTTTTCATTTATAATTAAACTTCATAATTAATTAAATTATATAACAGTAATACATAAAACTTTGGGGGAGTGGGAATAGGCCTGCTGCGATAACTCAACTTCTGACTGCATTTTATTGCATTTCCAGTTCCTTCTTTAAAACATTTCATTGCGTCACATACTTCCAAGACACAAACTTCTGGAACATTTTCTGACTAGAATGAGGAGATTAACTATAGATGTAAAAAAAAAAAAAAAATGCAATTACCTTTTTAAAATATAGTGTATTAAAAATATTCACCTTTTCTTTGGACCAATACACCCCTGAAATGAAAGTCATCAACAGCGTGCTTAATCCTCCAGCTCCATGTAGACCAAAACGGCTGGTGCCCAAAACAGCAGAAACACTCATACACATGACAAGAAATGCTCTCTTCTGGGAAACTATTTTCTAGAATTAGACAGATATTTTGAAATTAATTTACAGTATATTTATAAGATTTACATGATTAATTAAGCATTTATTGCTGATACTTTTAAATTATGTCTCTAACTATTAAATGTCTAAAAATTTGACTTTCTTCCTCACCAAAGTGGCACTAAGTGACAGAATTTGCAATTGGTAAATTTTATCTCTTTTTGTCACATTATCTCTCTTACACTAACGTCAGTAAAATAGTTATGATAGCTTAATTCTAAGTGAAAAAGGAGACTCATAAACTGCATTTCATAAGACATAACCAATACATATTTAAAAATAAATTTCTGAATATCTTTTTTGCCAAAACAAGTGTAAGAGAGAAATTAAAATGGAAGTTACATACAAAAAAAAAAAAAAGGAGCACATCCTTTAGGGCAGGGAAGTGTTGTATTTTATAAAGCAAGTATGTATGAGTTTAAGTAAGAAAAAGTACAGAGAATAAATGGGAATCTATTTCCCCAGAAATACCCGAGGAAAGTTTGAAGAAAAAAGGGCAGGAAGAAAAACTTCAGTCAAGGCCATAGACCTATATTAGTCAACACTTGTGTTCAGTTTTAAGCAGACATAGGCATTGGAGGCTACTCTGGGGGAAAGAGAATTAAATATTAACATTTCACGGATCTTCTAGAAGTTCAAAAATTTTAAAGAAATGTCTAAATTCTTCTAAATAATAGATTAATATCTTTTTATTTACCTGATCTCTACTTGGAAAATATCGAACAAAAAATCCCAAAACAATTCCTATCAGCACGCCAACAACTATGCTCTCAACAGAGTGAAGGATATTAACAAGTACACTCCCTGTAAAGGCACACAATTAGGAAAACATTTCACAAAGAAATATCTTCATATATTCTAAACATCAGAAAATTATAAATTTATGTGGTGTAAGGAAATATACATATCTTATAAAAGTACAAATATGGACCATTAATAGTCACACATCAAAACATGTAAATATTTAATAAATCAAATATGTACTCAAATAATAAATACGCACAACGGAGAAATGTTCATTGACTAAAGGGGCAGAAAACCAAGACGCACCAGGCCACCACGTGCTGCCCCCACGACCCGACCTAAAAGAACAGGTCAAGGTGGAAGGCAGGAGGTAACAGAGACGCACCTCTGCACCTAGCACGTAACCGGAAACATTTCTTCTCTGATGGGCTATTTGACAAACAAATGATTTAAACAAGACAGACAATTTCACAACAGCATATTTATTCTAGGGTTAATTGCACATCTAATATATTTTATGAGTTCATATCTGCAGCTGATTGTATTTAGCTGTGACTTTAGCTCAAAAGATAGATAAATACATGCATTTTACAAATAGTTTCTATTAAAATAATACACGGACAGTGACAACAGCTAGATGGTAGAATGGGAAGCCCCAGAATCTTAATCCCCAGACACCAATTTAACAATGTACAATTTAAAAGCTTTCACGAAATTTCACAGACCAACTAAGAAGTCGTAGTGCCTCAGTCGAGCACAAAGCCAAGGACAGAAGCACTGAACAAGAAAGAAAAGCCATTGCATTATATCAGTGATAGCCTGTCCACAAGCCAGCACAACACAGCATGATCAGGACAAACAGCCCAGCTCACAACTTCCGCCTCAGGAGAGAAAAAGAAGACCAGAATGTATCCAATAATTCAGCTTTGTAGGAGGCTGCCTGTCTTGCTTGGCACAGAACCTGCATTACATGAGTGCCTGGGGAGCGGATGTAAACACAGAGTCCGTAGGCTGACAGTGCAGGGGAAGCTGCAGAACTGCCGGCAAACACAAGAAGAAGAGAGAGAATTAGCTCTAGGGAAAGAAACAAACTGGCAAACACCTCCAACTGGGAAAGTACATGTGAAGTTCAGAGAAGAAGCATGCCCAGAAAACATTTTAGAGGGCTGACTGCTGAAGATCTTCTCCCCTGTGAAGTTAATCTATCAAGACTGAGAAAAGTGGCAGTTTTTCAAATGGCCAAATCTCACCAAAAGTATTAACAGGGCAGATAAAGAAGCAGAAAATGGCCAAGTCAAAGGAATAAAATAAATCTCCAGAAACTGGTCATAAAGAGCGTTTAATTACCTGACAAATAAATAAAAATAACTATTAGAGAAACTAAATAGACAACTAAGTGAAATTAGGAAATGATGCACAAATGATAACAGTAAAGAGAGAGAAACTATTAGAAAATAACCCAGCGGAAACTCTGAAGCTGAAGAATACAATACACACATTACAATATTCACTGCAAGTATTCAATGGGACACTTCATCAAGCTGAAGAAAAAAACCAATGATCTTGTGGACTGGTCATCTGAAATTACTGAATCAGAGGAGGAAAAAAAATCAAGGAAAGTGAAAAAAGCCTGAAGGGCTGATGGCATCCTGTAAAACACTATGCAGAGTATGGGAGCCCAGAAGGAGAAGACAAAGATAAAGAGGAAGAGAGCCTCTTGAAAAAAAATGACTTCTGAATCTGAGGAAAGAAATGAACATACAAATTGAGGAAACTCAAAGAACTCCAACTAGGATGAACTCAAAGAGGACCACTTGAGACACACTGTAATCAAATGGTGAAATGTCGAAGAGAACACTGAAAGCAGCAAAAGAAAAGGAACTCACTATGTACAAGGGCGCTTCCATAAGGTTACCAGAAACCTCACAGGCCAAAAGGGGTATGATGATATATTAAAAGTGCTGAAAGAAAAAGCTGCCACCTAGGAGTACTAATCCATAAAATCGTCCTTCAAAATGAAGTCAAGATGAAGACTAGAAAAATAAAAGTCAAGGAAGTTCATTACCACTAGCCCTGTCTTACAAAAAAATGTTAAAAGGAATCCTTCCAGTGGAATAAAAGGACATTAGGCAGCAACACAAAAGCATACAATATCTAGGAAAAGTAACTATATAGAGATAAATACAGATAATATAGATAAATCCAGAATCCTGCAATGCTATGACAGTGATTTGGAACTTTTAATCTATTATACAATTTACGATGAAAGAAAAAAAAATTATTATCACTATGAAACTAATTCGACGGGTGTATAATACAAGAATATGTAATTTATGACATGGATAACATAAAGTAGGGAGTGTATGATGGAAAGGAGTCTTGTAGACAATTAAAATTAAGTTGTTTTACACTCCAGTGGTTCAGATGTTAAGCCTGTGGCTGGGCCTGTTCCACAAAATGCCCAAGGACCCGGGTTTGTGTCTGACCCAGAGCAGATGGGAATGACCAAAATGTGTAACTAGTTTCTTTTTCCTCTCTCTTGTTTCCTGCCTGCCTACCCTACTTGCCTTCATTCCTTCCTACTTCCTTCCTCTGAAAAAAAGAAAGAAATTAAGTTGTAGTCAGTTTAAAATAGATTAATAACTATAAGGATGGAAAAAGATTAATTGAGCATATAGCACTATTCTATTAAATGAATGGAAATGCATATGGAACTTAAGAGCAAGCACAAAGAAATTAGTCAATAAACACTAATATTGTTATTCACTACTTATCCTTGGTGTTTGGCAAAGTATCTGGCACAATGGAAGATAAGTACAAAAATATTTTTTGAAATTATGACAAATACTATCTATGAAGGAAAAAATTACCAGACTTGACAATAAACACTTTAGAACTTATGAATGACAAAAAATAGATTAAGTTAAATTACAAATGGGGAAAACTATACTGTATAAAATGAACAGCATTTAAACTTTATGCAGAATTCTGACATATCAAAAAAACGATGAATAAGATGTATAAGATAGAGGCAAAAGATTTTTTAAAAAGAGGAATTTATGAAAGACTCCAAAAATGTCAATTACCATTAAACATGAACATTTAACATTACTAACATGTAAAGTCCTTCATTTAAAAGGTCTCACATTTTTTTAATGGAGGAAACTTTGATTTCCAACACGAATTTCAAATGTGCAGGCTCACTCTTCATCAAACATAGTAAAACACCACACCCAACACCAAATTTCTAATAGTCCTCCCACCACTGTCCACTAGACCTCCCCACCCGGCACCCTATTGTTTACAGCCTCACCCAATCCCCTTCTTCCCTTTTGGCAACCTCTGTTCTGTTATCGATGTCCAAGGTTTAGTTTATGATTTGTTTTACCTGTTCCTTTACTTTGCTTCTTTATAATCTACAAGAGTGGTATCATCTACATCTAGTATTTGTGTTTTTCCTTCTGACTTTCTTCACTTTGTGTATAATCCTTTCTAGCTGCATACATGTCATCACAAATGGCATGATTTCATGTTTTGTTTTGTTTTTTACAGTTGAGTAGTATTGAATTGTGTGTATGTACCACATTTTTAGGCACTCAACTGTCAATGAGCACTTAGGTTGTGTTTTCATATGGTTGCATCAATTTGCATTCCCACCAACTATGTAAAAATGTTCCCTTTTTTCCACATCCTTGCCAACACTGGTTGTTTCCTGACTTTTGGAGAACAGCCAGTCTTCTCAGGCATAGGGTGATATTTCAATGTTTTTTGTTTTTGCTTTTATTTGGTGGATTTAAAAAAAACAGATTTTATTGAAGAGATTTCATTTTGATATTAACTTGTTTTGAGGTATACATAATAGTGAATTGACATCTGCACGTAGCACATTAGGTTTACCAATATTTCCCATTTTACTCTTTCACTTACAATTAATCTCCTTCACCCAGTTTCTTTCCATCCCTCCCATTCTCTCAGGTACCCTTTGATTTGCCTTGTTGTCACCCACCACTACGAGTCCATTATTTGGATTAGTTCTATCTTTTAAAAAAATTTTAAGCCTCGTATTGTTTATGTCATTTGTTTGTTTTCTGTCTCTATGCATATCATACAAGTGCTATCATATGATGTCTGTCCTCCTTCTGGCTTATCTCACTAAGCAAGTCTCTCCAAGTTCATCCACGTTGTTGCAAATGGCAGGATTTCTCCCTTTTATGGCTGCATAGTATTCTGTGGTGTCTACATGCTACCTCTTCTTTATCCACTCATCTGTCAGTGGTATTTAGGTAGTTTTGAGCTCTTGGCTATTGTGAATAGCGCTGTAATGAACATGGGGGGCATATAGCTCTATGAATAAGTACTGTTGTATTTTTAGGGTAAATTCCCAGTAGGGGAATAACTGGATCATATGGAATTTTTATTCTCAAATCTGTGAGGAATCTCCACTGCTTTCCAGAATGGTTGCACCCTTTTACTCTCCCACAACAATGAATTAGAATTTCCTTTTCTCCACATCCTCTCTAGCACTTGTTTCCTTTTTTGTTTTTGGATTATAGCCATTGTCACCAGTGTGAGGTGATATCTCATTGTCGTTTTGATTTGCAGTTCCCTGATAGCCTGAGAGAGAGTAAGAACATCTTGTCATGTGCCGTTGGTCATCTGTATATCATCTTCAGAAGACATGTCTCTCCAATTCCTCTTCCCATTTTTTGACTGGATTGCCTGTTTTTCTGTTATCGAGTTTTATGAGTTCTTTGTATATTGTGGATAGTAAAGCCCTTGTCAGAAATATCAAGTACAAATATCTTCTCCCATTAAGTCAGTTTTTTGTTTGTTTGTTTTGGTGATGTTTTCTTTTGCGATGAAGCAGCTTTTTAGTTTGATGCAGTCCCAGTGGTTTATTTTCCTTTTTGTTTCCTTTGAAGTAGTTGAGTCCCCAAAGCTCTCTCTAAGGCTGATGTCATGGAAAGTCTTTCCTATATTGTCTTCCAAGAATTTAATGGTTGCTGGTCTTATGTGTAAGTCTCTAGTTATTTTTTGTGAATTGTGTTACATAGTGATCTAACTTCCTTCTTCTGCATGTGGTGTCCAGTTATCCCAGCACCATTTACTGAAGAGACTTTCCTTTCTCCATTGTATGCTTTTGGCTTCTTTGTTATAGATTAACTGACCATATGTGAGTGGGTCAGTTTCTGGTGATTCAGTTCTATCCTACTGATCTGTGCCTCTGGTACTGTTTCAACACCATACAGTCTTTATCACTATTGCTTTGTAGTATAGCTCAGTGTCTGTGAGTGTAATCCCTCCAGATTCATTCTCTTCTCTCATAATTGCTTTGGCTATGTGAGGTCCTTTGATGTTCCATACAAATTTTAAGATTTTTTGTTCTATTTCCTAGAAATAAGTCTATAGGATTTTAATGGGGATTGCATTAAATCCGTATATAGCTAGCCATATCTATTTTTGAAAAGGATGAAGAGAAAATGAGAAGATTGTACACCCTTCGTAGGATAGTATATTCTATCAAATATTTCATAAAGCTTATAATCTATTACTTTTTACATCAACAATTATACTTTTCAGGTTAAGATTAGATACAGTTATTTAGATATAAGAAGTTAAACCAGCATTATATTAATAGTAAATACTGGAGTAAGTTTCAATTTTTAAAAGGTTAAGTAATCCTGATGCAGCCTATTAAAAATAATATGCGACCATTAAAATGTCATCAAAATATATTTACCGAAAAGCAGTATGTCTGTGATATACAATTAAGCGTAAAGCAATTCAGTTTAGAAGAAAGTGTGGTCAATGTTCAATCATTTTATAATCAAGAGACAGAGCAATAGAGCATAAGAATGAGAATAAGCGAGAGAAGGAGAGAGAATCCGAGTGGGTTTACATCAGATCAAAGGATTCAGAATGATTATTCCTGGTATTTCTGGGTATTTTTCTAATATTTTTCTTCTTTCATTCTCATTTATATCTTCTGATTTTAAGATATATACATATGTATTATAAATCTTGAATATTTTGGTGCTTTAGTATTATAGGATTCTAATTTCAAACATTGCAGAAAAAAAGGAACTATTAAATGTGGAAATGTTAAGTTTCACAATCTCTGCAGAGTGACATTCAAGAGCACGTATCAAATTCCACTTCTGGGTATTTATCCAAAAAAAATGAAACCACTATTTTTAAAAGATATACACATCACTATCTTCATTGCAGTGTTATTCACAATAACAAGATAAGCTGGTGTTGATGGATAAATGGATAAAGAAACTGTAGTGTGTATAACAATGGACATTATTCAGTCATGAAAAAGAAAGAAATCTTGCCACTTGTAATACTATGGATTGACCTTAAGTACTTTATGCTAAGTGAAATAAATCAGACAGAGAAAGACAACATATGATCTCACTCAGATATGAAATCTAAAAAGTAAAAAAGTAACAAAGAAAATAAAGCCCAGCTCATAAATAATGAGAACAGAATGGTGGTTGCCAGAGATGAGAGGCAAAAGTAGTCACAGTTAAAAAGAGAAGTCAGTCCTGGGAATGTAATGTGCAGCATGGTGCCAATAGTTAATAATACTATACTGCATATTTGAAAGCTGCTGAGAGTAAATTTGGAAATTCACATCATAAGAGAAATAACGTTTGGTAATGATATGTAGTGATGATAGTACGAGGCACTGTGGTGTGTGCAAACACCAAACATCACTGCACAACTGCAACTCATGTGGTCCCAGCTCTGCCCACAGAGCACACACTGTCCAGGTTCTATATTCAAGTGGTTTTAATAAGAGCAAACAGATTTTTAAAATCATGATGGCCGAAGGTACATTTCAAAAATATCTATTCTATATATTAGCAGTACTAAAAATACTGCTGCTTAAAATCTTCATCAAAAACTATGATGAAATTCCAAAGCAATATGAGCAGATAAATGGTAATAATAATAATATAGTTATCCAATTAATTGAAACTATGATTATTAGAAGAAATCATTACATTTAGTGGTTTCTCAATCCATTGAAATGCTTCCTTGTTTTAGAATGAGCTTTCTACAAAGAATAAAAAGATGTCAAATCAAAAAGTCTTAGTTGATAAGTGATGAAGTCAAGTTAGAAACCTTGTCTAAAGAACTAATAACAACAATGAAAAGAGAAGAACGACGTGGCATCTGCTGTATTGTCCTGTTTACCTGAGGCGAAGACAAGGCTCATGCATGTGTTGAACCCAGTGATGGCCACGATGTCGTCCAAGCTGCTGGCAGCGATCAGCAGTGTGGGGATCCCTTTCTTAATGCCATAGCCGTTTTCCTGGAGGACGAGCATGGAGGGCACCACGACAGCCGGGGAGACGGCACCTACCACAAAACTGAGAAAGACATGAAAACCAATTTTAAACCATCCCTTTTCATCCAAATAGTTTATAGTAAATGTTACAATAGCCTAAGCGTTACAACATTTTCAGATGTAAAAGTTCCTTTGAGTGAATGTCACACAATGGTGGTATGGAGATTGCATTTAAGGTGCTGGGCTGAGTACAAAGCAGTCTCCTTCCATCCCTAAATCTTTGAAATAAAATATAAAAATAGAAGGAAAATCCATAACCTAATTAGAAAACAAAAGGGGACTCCTGAGTGGTCAGGAACGGTATACCTCAGGGAGATAAGAGACAGCTTAGGACTGAAAAAGAAAAACCATAAACCAAAGGTGTGTAAGTGAAGACTGCTGTAATGGATGAGGTGTGGGTCTAAAAATGCTCCAAGCCCAGAAACGACAGATGCTGGAAGCAGGAAGGCATCAAATGGGTGATTATTTGAAGAATCACTGTAAAGATGGTTAGACAAGCTAAATTTTGGTGGAAAATAAACATAAAATTTACCTTCTTAATCAGTTTTTTTTTGGGGGGAGAGGGGATGGAGAGGAGGAAGAAGTACTTTAAGAAAGGAAGTGAGGGAGAATAACTTTTATTTATTTTTGGTTTCACCCTGGCCCTGGCTTGCAAACCTGGGTTCCTGGGCTATTACGTGGGCTGCCTGGCCCACCAGGGCATGTCCCCTTGACCGTTCTTGAGTGGACAGTGTTAACTATATTCTCACTGTTGTATAAAAGATCTCTAGAAAATTTTCATTTTACAAAACTGAAACTCTAAAGCTTCATAAAATTTCCTTCCACCCTCATCAAGTCCCTGACTCCCTATTTTCCACTTTCTGTGACCATGACTTTGACTACTCCAGATGTAATCAATGAAATCATATAGTATTTGTCCTAGCTTGTTTTGCTCAACGTAATATACTCAAGGTTCATTCATGCTGGAGAATGACAAGAGTCCCTTCTTTATAGCAGAATAGTACTCCATTATATGTATATACCACCTTTTCTTTATCCAATCACTTTTAAAGGCTATTTGGATTGCTTTCACCTTTTGGTTACTGTGAATAATGCTACAACCAACATGATGTGTAAATATCTTTGAGATCCTGTTTTCACTTTTTTTGTATATACCCAAACGTGAGCTCTGGATTGATTATATGGTAATTCTTAGTTTTTTGAGGGGCATTCAAACTTTTCCATAGCAGCTGTTCATTTTAAGCAAAGCTCAAGGGGTCTGCTTTCTCCATATCTGAATCAGCACTATTTTCTGATTTATTATTTTGATAGTAATCATCCTAATGGGTAGGAGAAGATATCTTATTAAGGTTTTGATTTACATTTATCTAATGATTACAGATTTTGACCATTTGTATATTTGTTTTGGAGAAATGTCTAGTCAAGTCCTTTACTCATTATTTTTTTTCGATTGTTGAGCTGTAGTTCTTTATAAATTCTCAATATTATCTCATTTCAGATATGTGGTTTATAATTATTTTCCCATTCATTATGTCGCCTTTTTCACTTTGTTACATTTTCCATGCAAAAGTTTTCAAATGTAGTGCCGTATGTCTATTTTTGCTGTTGTAGCAATGCTTTTGCTATTATATGCAACAGATCATTGCCAAATTCAGAAACTTTTACATGTGGTAGACTATATATAATAGTCTTCCCTGGAAATTGTGTTTTCTTTCAGTGTTTTGAATATATTATTCTATTCTCTTCTGAACTACAAGGTTGTCAAGAAACCCGCACTTATTGCTTATGGGAAGCCTTGATTTTCTCAGACTGATTTCAAGATTCTCTTTTTGGTGACTTTGCACAACTTGAATATAACATATCTCAGTGCAGGTCTATTTGATTTTGAGTGGGAGTTTTGTTTAGCTTTTTGAATTTGTATGTCTTTTTCCTTCCATAAGTTTGGAAGTTTGGGGCCATTGTTTCTTCAGATAGGTTTTCTAAATTTCTTCTCCTCCTGGACCTTGCATAATGTGTAGATTGGTCCATTAAATGGTGTCTTGTTAGTCCCTTAGGATGTCTACACTTTTTCATTTTGCTTCTCTGACTTAATAATGCCAAGTGGCCTGTCTTCAAGTCATTGAATTTTTTTCTTCTGCTTGATCCTATCTGCTATTGATCCCCTCTAGACCAATTCAGTTGCATGCTATAGGTCCAGAATTTGTTTTTGGTTCCTTAAGTTTCTATTTCTTTGTTGGTATTCTCATTTTATGCATGCATCATTTTCCTGACTTCTTTTAGATGTCAGTTTTTGTCCTTTAGCTCATTAAATATCTTTATGATGATTAATTTTGAATTCTTTGTTGGATAAGTCATACATTTCCATTTATTTGGGGTTGGTTTCTGGAACTTTATTTTATAGGATCCATGGGAGGCAAGTGTAATGGAATGTCCTATGCTTCTAGTGTGTCTCTTCTTGGCCATGGGCTAAGTGGTTTCTGGAGTTCTCACCCGGGTAATCTGGTCCTTATATTGTTAAGTCATTGTCTACATGAAGGTATGGAGAGCTTGATGTTTCCTATTCTGTCATCTTTCTTAACTCATGTTTCAGGTTGTTCAGATTTCAAAAGCTCTGAAAGGTGATGTTAATGAGTAGCCAAGTACATCTACACTTTCTCACTGTCCATCGCGGCTTCTTTGACTCATACTGAGAGCTCCCTTAAGATATAACTTGCATGAGAAGCCTAATTTCAGCTGACCTTCTATGGTAACTTATTTGGTAGCATGACTTGTCTACTCCCTTGCATGCAGGCAACAACAAACAGATAAAGCAATCACAAGTTAATAGGAAATTTCAAACACAAAAAAACAAGTACCCATTAAAGCATCAACCAATATTTGGGAAAATTCAACTCTTTGAATTGAAGCACCATGACGACTAAATGGAAAAAAATCTGTGCCTGCGAAAAGAGATATATTAGAGACAGACAGGAACATGGCTTCAGGAGAACTATAAATAGCCTTGGAATCATTAAAGTACACTACATCTACTGGTACATCTTTAATTATGGATTTTAAAAATGAATGAAATAGATGTAGCTGAAGAGTGACTGTGCTAGAGGACTGAGTAGAGACAACTTTCTAGTGTGTGCTGCAAAAGGACAGGCAGGTGAAAAGCATAAAGAAAAACAGGTGTGAAAGAGGAAGTTACCAAAGGACATGGTGAAAGAGCTGGGAGGGTGCACCCTTGTGTCTCAAGGGGCTGAGACACTGGTGTGTGAACCATGTAAAGCCCAAGGACTTGGGTTTGTGACCCAGGGCCCAGGGAAGAAAGCAAAATAAGTAAGTAAATAAATAAGTAAAGATGCTTCTTCCTTCTCTTCCTTCCTTAAAAATGCAAGGAGGAGGAGAAGAAGAACAATAACAACTGTGGAGAGAGAAGAGATATCCAAGACCTGGAGAAAACAAAGACCATTCTCTGACTGAAACATCCTACAAAACATTGAGTGGAACATATTTTTAAAAGAGCCAGTTGAAGATATGAAAGAACTGGTGCTTAAACATAGCTAGAAAAATGCACTTGCTTTTAGAAATGCATACTCTAGGATAGAGGGATGAAATATGTCTGTAATTTACCTTAAGATCCATTAGGAATTATTGAGTTTAAGTGAAGAACATTTGGGTGTTAATTATATTAGTTCATTATAAAAGTCTTACTAGTTTTCCTCATGTTTAAGAATATGTCTCTATAAAAAAGGCATCTGATTTTTAAACATTTATATGAAACAAGTTACATAAACTGTTTTAAAAGGCCTGGGGTAGGGTCTAAGATTCTGCATTTCAAACAGCTTTCATATGATACTAATGTTGCTGTCGAAGGAACACACTACATGTAGCAAGAAATTCTACACTGGAAAAATTCAGATAACCAAGCTTGCAGAGGACAAGATTAAATTACCAAAATAAAAGGAATTAAAATTATTTGATAAGAAATTCATCATGGGTAAAATTAATGCAAAAAGTTAAAATATATCTTCAAAGTACTGAAGGAAAGTACATATGAATCTAAAACTCAATACTAAGCCATACAGAAGTCATTTTCAGACATTCAAAGATGCATGCAGTTCATCAACCACTGACCAATTTAAAAATAACTAGGTCAACTGATCAGAAAGAAAATTTAGTACAAGAGAAAAAGAGATTAAAAAAAGAAAAAAAGGATAGAGGTAGCATAGTGTAGGCATTAAGAATAAAGGTCTAGAGTAGGCAGAGCCAAAGTCCTGGGTCTGATTTTAGGAAACCATGTAATATCTTTTTGTCTATTTACATGCAAATATCAGGGAATACTAATAGTAAATACATGAAGAACTGTTGTGAGGATTAAATAAATTAATAATTGTTAAGTGCTTCACAAAGTACCTGGCTCATGGAAAGCACTATATAAATGTTTGCTACTATAATTAAGGTTATGTTTACAGGAAATATTAATGAACAGTGGAACTCATTGCTAATTCTGCACAAGTGTTTACTGTAAGGAAATCTTATGAAGTAATCTTAGACTAAAAATCTAGATTATATCAACAGATGGGAGAGTACATGAGGGAGTGAAGAAAATGAAGACCTGGTGTAAACTTAAGTCATCACTATGAAAACAAATGTCTAATTTCAAAATAATAAGAGAATAAAAGTAGAAAAAAAAGAAAATGCTTTTAAGTCAACAAAAGTTAAGAAAAATGAAAAAGAATGAAATTCACAAGATGGTATGTAATATCTTATAAAGTAAAATAGGATTAAGTCCAAATTAGTCTAAAATGTAGTATCTTCTAAAGTAAAATAAGATTAAGTCCAAATTAGCCTAAAATGAATTGGTTGGATGGACTGGTTTATGACAGAGAATCTCTAGTTGGATTAACAAAATGATACAGGAAATTGAAATAATAAAGTCTGATGATTAAATCGGGTCCATTTCATGAATGAAAATGACTTACATTTGAGAATTAATCAACTTAATTAAGCACAATAGAATTGAGGGAAAATTCATCTCTCAGTAGAAGCAAAACAATTATTTGATAAAATTCCACGTACAGGCATGGCCTGCTTTAATGTAGTGGTCAGGTCTACTGCCTCTGGCCGAAAGCACAGTCTACATACATCCCAAGGACCTGAGTTCATGTCCTGGGGCCAGGGAAACAACCAATGAACAACTAAATAAAAATAAATAAAAATAAAAATAACTAAAGCCTTCTTACTGCATGCCTGCCTACTTGATCACCTTCATTCCTGTCTGAACCTTGCCTTTTGAAAAACATTCTACATACATTTGGATAATTTTTTAGCAAGTTAAGAATAGAGGAGTACTTCCTTAATCTAAGAAGGGTAGCTACAAAAATTTATGACAAAATAGATAAAAGATGCCTACAATTACCGCATCTCCAACATTAAGTACACTGGAAACGAAGACACTGTTATCATCCACAGTTGACAGAGCAGTACGTATAGAAAACCCACAGCAATTTACAAATAAATTTGAATTAATGAGCACAGCAAGGTTGCTGGGGACAAAAACAATATGGAAAATAAAATTTTGGAATTTCAACAGCAAATAATAAGAACATAAAAATTATAATGCCATCAAAAACTATTAAATGCCTAGGAATAAATCTAATAAAATGTTAATACCTCTATTCAGGGAAAAACCACCTTTAATTATTTTAAATTCTATTGAAGGAATACTGTATTATTGGAAAAGTTTAAGGTATACATCATATTAAATGAACATCTTTATATAATACATTAAATTCAGTATTATTTCAATTTTCTCTTCACTATACAATTAACTCCATTTGCCACCCACACTCATAATGCAATACTACTCATATATATACATACATACATACATATATATATATATATATATATATGGAATTTTTGTTTAATTTAGTTCATTTGTTTTCCGAGTATCTCTATATACTACATATGAGTGGTATCAAATATCTGTCTCCTTCTGGTTTATTTACTAAGCATAATTCCCTACAGGTCCATCCATGTTACAGAAATAACAGGATTTCACTATATATATGTATATATACACACAGATATATCTATGTATATATCTGAGTAGTATTGCGTTGTGAATACAGACCACATCTTTATCCACCCATCTGTTGGTGGGCACTTAGACTGTTTCCAGTTCTTGGCTATTGTAAGTAACACTGCAATGAACATGGGGGTGAATATGTCCCTGCAAATTAGTGTTGTTTTTTGGGCAAATATCTAGCAGAGGAATAACTGCATCATATGGGATTTCCATTCTCAATTTTTTGCAGAAATCTCCATAGTCCCTTCAATAATGGCTGTTCCAATTCACACTCCCATCAACAAGTGTACAAGGCTTCCCTTTTCTCTGTATCCTCACCAACAATTGTTTCCAGTCTTTCGCATAAAGGCCATTCTCACAGGTATAAGGTGATGCCTAGTTGTTGTTTTTATTTGCATTTCCCTAAGACTCGATAGAGAGGCAGAACATCTTTTCATGTGCTTATTTGCCATCTGTATGTTTTCCGCATGTTTTGAAACTGAATAGTCTTTGTTGTTGGGATTTTGAGTTCTTTATAGATTTTGGATATTAACCCCTTGTCAGCTGTATGATGAGCAAATATCTTCTCCTATTCAGTAGTTTGTCTTTTTGTTTTGGTGATAGTTTCTTTTACTATGCAGAAGTTTTTTAGCTTGATGTAGTCCCATTGCTAATTTTCGTTTTGCTTCTCTTGAGCTGGAGTTGAGTGCCTAAAGCCTCTCTTTTTGTCAAAGTTCCTAATCCATTTTGAATTAGTTTTTGTGTATGGTGTTAAGAGAATGGTGTACTGGGACAGACCCACACCACCTCAAGTCCCTAAGGGGACTCAGCAGTGGTGGAAATTGCCTCCAGATATCCAAATCCCAGAAGGAATACTCCTTTGCATACTTTAAAATGCTCCACCGTTCTCTCATCTATTCTCACTTCATATTCATCAGCACTCAACATTAAATGTTCTCCTCTGTCTACCCTTATTTCCGGGTGAAGGTACTAGTAGGAATGTCTTATTGCAGCATACATGAGAGGTGCCTTATGAGGGAGGGTGGTCAGATCTCTCAGGGGCTATTTCTTCTGCGTGTTCTTTGAGAACAAAATCAGAAAACAAAGGAGAGAGAAAGGAGAGAGAGGAGGGGGAGGGGGAGGGGGAGGAGAAGAAGAGGCAGACG